>APFE031674358.1:1541-24978 GCA_000404065.3 Pinus taeda | reverse complement strand
AATCATGCACAAAACCATAGGTGGGTCCGCCCAACCTAACATATGGTCCAAAACCAAAATTTTCCAGGGCGCTGCCCCAGACCCCATAAAGTGGGGTTATAGGTACCCCTCAAACCCCCTGTTAACTATGTGGAAAGAATATAACACAACCCAACAATTAGATCTCTTATTATTTCAGTCATTAGAGCAACCCCTACTCATCATAGCTAATTAAATCAATGTTTATTTGGAAATTTATTCTTCGTGTCTTTTGTTGCGACAACTAACATGTGATCTCATCCAACTTGACATTTTACGCCCTTGGCACACAAAACTGTTTTTTTTTAATAAAAATAGTTCTTGAAAAATAATCCATGTAGGATGTTTGATCTCCCATTAATGATTCCTTACATGCTTCCCTTGCCTCTAAAAACCATTATCATGCTCATAATTGTTTTTATAGCTTCAAAGCTAACTACCTTTATTGACATAGTTCTCATCAAAGTAATTCGTTTACTCATTGCATCAACTATAATGTTTGAGTTGTTTTATTTCTCCTTTCCCCAGAAGAATAAATTTGTAGATATTGAACCCACCTCATATGCCTTTGATGGCACATTCAACAAATCAACTCATGTTGCTTCCTACCCTTATTGGCATATTTTCCTCTATATCTGAATTTCCTCCCATTAGATCTCTTATTATTTCACTCCTTAGAGCAACCCCTACTCATCATAACTTATGAATCAATGTTTATTTGGAAAGTTCTTCTTTGTGCCTTTTGTTGAGCGACTAATTTATGATCTCATCCAACTTGACATGTTCTACTCTTGTAGGTACAATGATGGCAAGTATTATATTCTTCCAAGAATCTAAAAGACCATAATGCAGGTTATGCATAGCTTATTGTCCTTTGTCAATGATTGCCTTCAGATAAATAAACAAGGCATGGAAAACACTAGTGTGATTTATAACGCTATTATCATCTTCCATCTTCAAACATACATCTTCCATAGAAATGTAAAATCATGAGGGATTTAGCCTTGCACAATGAGAAAGCTTATCCCAAAGCTTTTTTGTTGTAGTTTCCCTAGACGCATAATTAACACATAATCAAGATTAAGAATAGGATTGAGAATAGTCAAGGAAATGGCTTTATCATGTATCTTGTCCCTATCGTCCTGCTTCACAGTGTTGGGTTTTGTGTCCTTCATGATGACTTCCTTCCTCTTTGCTTTTTGGTTTGGTGTTATTGACATTTTTCTTGAGACAAAGGAAAATATGGTTGCTGCAATGTTGACCCGTGCTCTGAGATATCAAGAGTGAGTTCAAGACAGACTCTCTGAGCATCACAATGAAATAGTTTCTCTGCTTTCAAGGTAATTTAGTACTTACATTTTTCTGCATTAATGCAACTGTGCAACCTGAGTATTTACTATTGGAGTCCCAAGGGAGGAGTGGATCTTCAGAGGTGTAAGTTGTATTGGATATTTTATGATTTTCAAATCTTAAATTATTAGTTTTTAAATATAAATAATTATAAATAACCTTTCCTCTCTTACATTTCCTCTATTTAAAAAAAAAACATTTCGTGCATCTCCATTCCAATCACAGTGATTTAACCAAAGTGTTTTTTTTTTTTTTTTCCATTCCAATCACAGTGATTTAACCAAAGTGTTTTTTTTTTTTTTTTTTCCATTCCAATCACAGTGATTTAACCAAAGTGTTTTTTTTTTTTTTTTTTTTTTTTTTTTTTTTTAATCTAGAGAAGTCTCATGTTCATCTCCATTCCAATCACAATAATTTAACCAAAGTGTCCTTTTATACTTTACCACACTTATCTCCATTCCAATCATAGTAATTTAATCGAAGTGACATTTTATCATTTTCTAGATGGATTTTTTTTATCATTTTTTCGAAAAAAAATTGTATGAAAAATTTGATTCTTCTAATATTGTACTGTAAATTTGAAAAAAAAACTTGCTTTTAGATTATAAATCTACACCATCCAAATTTTTTCCAAAATGTTCAATCAATTTCTTACTAAATATTACGTAAATCAACACTTAAAATGGACATTGTCTAGTAAAGCCATAATTTCCCAAGATGGCAAAAAATTTCCAAAATGTTCCAAAATTTTGAATCAATCTTTTATTAAATATTACAAAAACCAATGAATACAACTAGGCATCATCTAGCAAATCCACAATTTCATGAGACGACAAACTTTTTCTAAAAAACTCATGTAAATGATCGAGGAAAAATTGTAGCCTTTAGACTACTCTATAAATATATACAAGTGCCTATTAATAAATATAAGTTGCTACTAAGTATTCGATAGCCAATGAATAAATTTACCTTTGTTGCAGAGTAACTATTTCTTCACATTTACATGATGACAACAAGTGTTAAATGACTAAACTAACCAATACACAATATTAAAGGAGACTAATACAGTGGAATTAGAAGGTTGTAGGGTGCCTGTTTCAAACCTGTGTAGTGTCCCTATATTCAGAAAAGGGTGGATAGTTGACATAGAAAGTCAAGACTTATGTTTCCATGTTTCAAAATCCATATGCATGATGAAGGGTGTTAGAAACTATATTTTTGATCTACTGTTTATATAGTTCGGGTTTTGCTTACATAGCATATTGAGCAATTTATTCTATAATCCCGTGCAATGCTCCTATATCTAGAAATGGGTGGATGGCTGACTTAGAAAGTCAAGACATATGTGTCCATGTTTCAATATCCATATGCATGATGAAGGGTGTTAGAAAATAAATTGTTTATCTATATTTTTATATAGTTTGGGTCTTGCTTCCATAACATACTGAGAAAGTTATTCTATAAAATTAAATTTGCAATTCTAATTCATGCTTCCCGTACATATGTTATCGTTTAATGTTTAAATTATATTTTCCAGTGCATTAAAATGCATTATAGGTATTCCATCATGAAAAAAATATTGTATTGTGCTAATAACATGATGCTAGCCTTAACTAAGAATGCCATTCCTTTGTTCCTGAATGGTTCCACTGTGATTCAACCATACTCCAAATAATTGACATCAGATCTATTAAATCATCAAAAACTACATCCTCACACTTCCACATTACTCTTTCCGGTGAAATGCATCAACACAAGACTCTGCTACCAACTGCATATAGTGTACAAGTTGCATCTGAAGACATCAAAGTATTCATAATTCACAAGTAATTATCAAGAAAGAGAAATCTAACCCTAATCCTAATAGCATTGATTTCTCAACAGCCCCCCTCCTGTAATAATGTCCAAAGTGTAGATTGGGTGGGGGTTGGTGTAATATAGTTCATCTTCTTCCTCCTCTTCTAAATGTTAGAGTTAGTCTCGTCAGTCCTCCGGCAGAGATCAAAACTCTTTATGCATTTCATTTATAGGAGTCCTGCTCCATTCACTCAGCTACATTCTGCTAGGGGCATGCCATAATCTGACGGAAAAGGTCATTCTAGTCATTTCCCCTCATGTCTGGCTCCTGCTGGCTTAGGTCTTTTGTCAATGATCACCAAAGTTCATGACTAGAGGGGAGAAAATATAGTTAGCTTACACAGTGCTTCAATACCCTTCATAAGACCCAATATTTATCTACACCATATTCCATTTTTTTTGTCTTTTACACTCTTCCTACATTATGCAAAAAAAAAAATAGACTCTACATTATTTTTTTTTTTTCATTTACACAAGGTCCATCCAAGTTGTTGAACTTGGGGTTGTGAGGTGTAAAGGAGCGTTGACTAAAGACTCATCAACGCTAGTACAAACAAAGGTAGACACGTCCCAATCTACCTCTTCATCAGCAAAGATCTTGCTCGCTATAGTAACTCCAACGAATATGTCCACAAATACAACTATCTCATTCAAGGCACTCAATCCCTATTGAAAATATTGGTCAATCCAAGGTAGAACATCTATAAAGGTCTTTGGATTTGATCTAGTTGATCATGATAAAGATGATATTCACCTTTTCACATTTGTTGAATTGGCTGAATCTCTTTATAACCTAATCCAAGTTGGGAAGCTATACATTGTTTCGAATGACATAGTTAAAGATTCAACAAACCCAAACTACAACCACCTAAGGAAAAAATGGGAGATTTACTTGTTTGTTGCATCCACTGTCAAGCCATGTTTGGTAGATGATCCTGTTAGGGTCCTATAATAATAGGATTCATAATTTTGAATTGGCTAGGATTAGTCTTGTAATATTGTACATACTTTTGCTTTTTGCAAAAATTTTTCCCATATTAAAAATAAAAAAATGTAAAGAGGGTAATTCCTAAAAGAAAAATTCAAAGGACTAAAAGAAAAGGATCATAAAAGAAAATAAGATATGAACCCCACCAAAAAGAGATAAAAAAATAGATTCTGAAAGTGATGCAAATTCAAATGCCACTACTTTTTACTTTGCCTTGCAAAATAAGATTGCGTGCAACTTGTCAAAATGCCACAATCCATGATGGTAAAATAGTTTAATGTTGATTCATTCATGCTTTAAATTTCATGTTGATAGATAGAGAATGAATATCTAGCCAAATTGTTTAATCTTGGTAGATCAGTAGTTAGGTAGAGAATAATAAGGAGCTCATCAGTTTAATCTGAGCCCTTGGAAGTTATAAGGCTAGAATTAGATAGTTTTCTTATCAAAGAAAAAGAAATAAAGGGTCAAAAAGCTCAAATGCACCCAATAAATGAAGAGAAAATGCTAGGATAAATAAAGGGTAGGTAGAAGAGGTTTTGAAATGCACAAGGTTGCTAGCTGAAATGAACCTTCATCATGCTTATGTTTCATGTGCAGGAGAAATTATCAAAGAGAAAGGACATTCACTAATTTCCCCTCATTTCATTAAACCCCTTACATGTATAAATTATTAATTTCCCTTTATTACCCCTTCATCACTTTCATTCCCTAATGTTTTTCCCCTTATTGGTTCCAAATGACCTTTCCCTCTTCATTTCCCCTGGTAATAACGCTTTCCTTTCATTTTAACCCTTTTTCCCTTTATTTCACAACTTTCTCTAGACATTACCCTTTAAAAAAATCATTCCCCCCTTATTAATTTCCCTTTTCCATTTAAAAACCACTAAAGCCCTTTATCCTAAGTTTAAAAAGTTAAATGTATCAGGCCCCATTGAAAAACCCTCCTCGATACCATTTTAACTCAACCCTTATGTTATTTTCTAATCTATAGTACCGCTTTATGTATTTAACCCCCCACATTATAATTCCCCAACCCTCACTAAACCTTTGAATATATTTTACCTGCTGCATTATTTATCCCCAGGCCCTACCAACCATACCCTGACTCAGCCCTTGCAACTTCACCACGCGATAGCCCTCTGATCACCCACGTTGAGATCCAACGACCCATACCCATATCGCACGCTCCCATCGTCCAATCTTTAGCATCCCAAAAGCATGCGAGATTCGTGGTTTTGCCCGAGCGCCCTTTCGCTATGTGACAACCCCACGTTATATCGTGTGCTCTCAAAAAATACCGCCCTTCACTCGAAAGCGGTGCGATATGCCATAAAACCGCCTCCCCATGTAGGATGAAACTGCACATTGTTCACACATTAGTTTCGCGCCCAAAATTAACCATGGTTGGTTAAAAACCAAAGGGCTGCCCTTTTACCCTTTTTGTTGTTATTTCATTGCAAACACCTCTGCCGACCAATTCTGAAGCCCAGAAACCCTACGCAACTGTTTTAACCAACTTTACAACTAGAAGATGTTGCAGATTCCAATTTCGAGTAGCACACAGATAATTGAAGCCTTAGAAACCTCTGTTTCTACCACAGAACCCTGACTGCACACCAAATCTCTGTTTTTCAAGTATTATTGAAAGAACCAGAACGAACCTCTACTTAAGCTTTGCATAGTAATTATAAAAGGTTAATTAATTGAATTAATTAGAAACCTTGCCAAACTGAAGAAACCCACTGTGCATCCGAAGAAACCCTTTTCTGGAGACTATATTCACCCTTCCCACTGTTCCAGAAGTCCTGAGCTTACTCCTTAAGCCAGATAAACAATAATTCAATAGAATAAACCAAATTATGGCTTCCTTAAACTGTTGGGAGACATACTCTCCACCATTGTCGCTACGCAAGACCTTTTTTTTCTTTCTAGATTATTTCTTTACCAAGGCTTTAAACTCACAAACTTAAATAAGGTCTGATCCTTCTTTTACATAAATTAGATCCAACATCTACGAGAAAAATCATCAATAAAAATAACATAGTACCTTTGTTTAGCGGTGAAGGCTGTAGAGAATGGTCCACAAACATCTGTGTGAACTCGCTCTAGGATTGCTCCAGCTCTACTATCTCGATCTTGAAAGGAAGATTTCACATACTTACACAAGGTACAACCTTTGCATGTATCCGTATGCTCTAGTTTTCCCTTGGGAAGTCCGGTAGAAATCTGCTGCATGATCTTCAGGGCTCCATGGTGCAAGTGGCCCAATCTTCTATGCCACAGATCACCAACTTCTTGGCTCTACACCAACTCAACTTTGGAACTCAATGCAGCACAATCTTCTACCTCTAGCTTGTAGATATTCTTAACTCAAATCCATATCCTCTTGGTTTGTCCAGTGCCGATATGCCTCAAGAATACCTTTCCTTTACTAAAGACTACATCATAGCTTTTATCTTCTAGCATAGCAACGGACACAAGATTCTTCTTCAGACTTGGTACATACTTTACATCAATCAGGATGAGAGGAGCTCCATGCTCCCTCTGAAACACAACTGTACCTTCACCTGAATCACGGTACTTTCCATCATCGCCCATCTCGATCCGCATCTAGAGATCCTTCTCCTCCAAGGTACTGAATAGATTCTTGTCACTGGACATGTGGAATGAAGCTCCATTGTCCAGGTACCAAACACATCCCACCATGGATGAAACTGTACATGCGATGAGAGAGAAATCAAACTCAAACTGTGAGGCCAATGCCTCACCATCAGATCCCTTTGAGGATCCCTTCTTGGATTTCTTCTGTGGACAGTTCATAGCATAATGGCCCACCTCACGACAATGACAGCATCGCACTTTCGATTCATCAAACTTCTTCCCACCATGGGAAGAACTGGATTTGGAATGGGATGCCTTCCCTTTCCATTTCCTTGCCTTACTCTCTAAGGCTAGATTTTCCTCATCATCTTTCTCTGATGAGGATCCATCTCTGGTGCTTCTTCTTATCTCCTCCTGCATCAGATCTGACCAAAGTCATTCCCAATCTGGCAGCTTCTCTCTTCCATTTACTAAGTCTTGGTAGCTATGCTAGCTCTTAGGAAGACCGAGGAGCGCAAGACTCACCATGTCATCATCGGCTGTCGTGATCCCTACACTTCCAAGCTCATCCCTGCAGGTGGTGAGCTTGTTCAAATATGTAGAGTTCGTGTCGCCCTTCTCACGCTTGATTTTCCGAAGCTTGTCTTTCAGTGCCAGCTTCATTTGATTTTTGCTGTTTTGATATAGATATTTCAATGTTTTCCACATCAAAAATGGTGTCTCCTTCCCATGGAGACTCGAGACTATGTGGTCTCGAACTCCCTCCAGAAGGATTCTCCTTGCTCTAGCCACACATTTCTTCCATTCTGCTAACTCTGTAGCATTAGCCGCTGCTGGCTTGGGGATTTCTTGATCAATGAAGTCCTTTAGACCATTATCCTCTAATACTGCTTCCATGCGATCCTTCCAGGCTATAGAATTCGAGCTGCCATCAACGACATACTCAAGTCTTAAACCGTTGAACGCCATTGGTCAAATTGAGATGTGATAAGAACTCAATTTCTATATCCAGGAAATTCAAACTTCGAACTTCTCCCTTCTTATATGCCATTCTTCACTTTGATCACCTTTGCTTTGATACCATGTATAATTTCCCACTGTAGATCAACAGATTATGCAATATACTAAAGCAAAATACAAGATCTACTTCTACAACAAAATTACGGAAGCTTAATCGAATATGAGCAAGATCAAATAGAACACATATAGCTGAGAATGGGAAAGCAATCACACATGAACGCATAAGAATACTCTAGGGAAAGCCTCAGCATAAAACCTCAGTCCCTGTAATATCATACAAGTGGAAATATGTTCAGATTACATAAAGCTTCAGCTCACAAGTCATCCATCTCTCAGTACAATCGAACAATACAACTCACAGACTGAATAGACACAACATATGCCTTCCTCTAGCCCTCCAAGTCTCCTATTTCCTTGCGTAGTTTCTCTTGGGGTCCAATGCTGCCACCTGTGTGAATTGGCCTCATCACAGAACCTTGAAACTCAAAAGTAACTGCAAAATCTCCAAGGAATGAATTCCTTCTGCATGTAAGAGATATCCTCCATGGAATATTCCTACAGCTGATAGTACATTGTCCCATCACCTAATCTCAACTGGGTCTCTGACTGAACTGATATGCATGAGTTATTTATGAGAGAATATTCAGTTATTTGAAGTGCAGTAGTTACATGCATGCATGCATGCATTAACTAATTAAACTCACAATCAGTTCCACAAAATATTGGAACTAATCTAACTGGACTTAACTCAGATAACGTAGCTAACTAATTACAACTCAAAGTACAACTCATCTTGATCTCCATAATCAAGGGATAACTTCCTCAACCAATGGAGAAATTGTTGCATGTCTTCACATAGACTTCATGTTCGATTTCCTACAACTAATTAACTCAAGATAAATTAATTAATTATTTTACAAACAACTCCTAAGATCAAATTCAAATTTTAATTCTCAAATTTAGTTTAGGGACTGTTATCGGGAAATATAGTGTCCACTCAGAGCTACTAGTCCCACTAATACGGGTAGCTATCTTAGAAACAAACAAACCAAAACTACTTTCACTTTCCTTTATGAGAAGTAGATAAGAGGGGAACAAAGGACACCAACCTTAGTCTTGCGCTTGGTTCCTTGCTTGGTTCCTCTCCCTTCGGATAGATATTTGCCGCTCCTTCACCTACCCAGCTTCAAAGAGAACCTGTGGAATCAAAGCAACATAATACTATTGAAGAACATATATCTACAATCATAAACAATATAGGACTAGATATATATTGACAACACAAATGCATATATCATCAAACATACAAGAATGTGGAGGAAAACTTGAATAGCTTTATTAATATCAAAAATAGTAAAGAGGATTACAACCCATTGTTTTGACCCAGCGTCATCCTCCTAGCATGAAAGCCCTTCTTCACCTCATGAAAAGCTTAGATCACCCAACACTATGATATTTCACCAGGAAACCAACAACACTTCCTTACAAGATACAAGATTCCAGCCTCTGGATCTCTGTGATGAGGGATCCATATATAGATGTTTGCAAGGGGGTGAGTCAGCTGCTAGGTTTTTTATTAGTGTCCTCTCTCTGATAGTTCTTGGTTCCAATTGGAGATTCATGATCTCTTATTCATCCTTGGGCGAATTCAGAGAGGCAAGTGCCATTGGAGAAGTTTTTGGAAGATTCCATGATCATCCACCTTGCAAACTGTCTTTGCCATTTGTCTACTCTCGCTCATCTCACCCTACAGAAGGGATTTCCAGTATGCATCACACTTTTTGCACTGAGCAGGTGAGATGCATCACACCCTCTGCACTGGGCAGTTTGTATGGTCCAGTTTTGACAAGTTCTGAGCAGGTTTTTGTGGAAAACTTCTGGGAGATGATGTAATCAGCTGACCTTGTTCCTTTAGGGCATGAAGCAACACTTTTAGGGACTTAGAAGCCTTTGGTTTATGGACATATATGATTTGGGTCGCTGTGCCCAAAAATTTCTATAACAATTGCCCCCTAAAGCATGAGGTCGTTAATCTTTTGATGTTGGGTGAAATGCTTTATCATGAGGATCCAAAGTTTTTTCGAGCTGGAAGGTGACCTGTAATAAGATACAATACAATACATTATCTTCATAATATTTTCATGATCTAGCTGAGTGGGGCATTCCCATGCTCAACTTATAAATTCATTTCCATGTATTATAGGCACAGACAATGTCTCTTAGCAGACTGATGATTCGACGGAGTCTTCATCCTTTGATTGGATGATCACTGTTCGGCATGATGTACATTTGATGTCTTTATTTCCCTAATATATCGCAGCCTGGATGGATGAAACTAGATCCAGGGTCTTCAAACTCGTTCAATCTTCACTCGGAGTACAAGTCGATCCATGTGAAAGATGTTCTGGAGTTGAACATGGAAAGACATCACCTGATTACTAGCCAATGATGTAAGCTGTTAACAGGCGCGAGAGGAATCACCGGTAATGATGATGACCCTCAAGGTACAACAATACAATTCACGTGGTGTGAAAATGGGACTTGGTGTCAAACACCACGTAAAATATTTCGGTCAAAGGCCATTGATGTAAACCTGTTGCCGGAAGTGAGAAACTTGCCATTGAGGCATGCAAGCTTCAAAGTACTGAAAGGGTTGTTCCTAGGTCGACTTCTTGGATAATGAGCTGATCTCGACAAGAACTGACCCATCGTAGGAGGGCCTTAATTAATCCCACATCTACGACACGGAACGGAGCAAATGATTTTGTGGAGGTGAAAACGATCTGATGATACAAGGTTTAGGGTGGCAGTCATGAAAGAATGGAGTGTGAATGTATTGCAGCGGATGAGACGCAGGTGAATTCTCTGAGCGACTTCTCTTGAACATACCGGTGACATTGAAATAGATTGGTAGCATTAACCCAAAAGATGGATGGTATGATGGATCAATGGTGATATGACCAGTGAACGGACTAACCCAACTCGACTCGGACGTGGAGTGAAAGTGTCATGTTCAAGAGCGACTTGCTACCAATAAAGTTTCTTCAAGTTTTCTTCCCAATTTCCCCAGTCATTGCTAACCAGCACCTCTTTATTTTTATCAAGCTTGAGGAGGATAACATATGCTTGTTCTATAATTAGCCCTTCGGGCGAACCCGTCGCTATGTTTTAACGAGCCTAACGACAGTGAAAATCGTTTTCGTCTATATGGACAAGTTTGTCGTTATTGATTTTAATGAGTTTAATGACAATGATAACTCGGTCCTTTTTCAATTTTAGAGAGTCTAAAAAGGGATGGAAATGAAACTCCAATAATTCTTTTTCATCATATAATCCCTTAAGTCTGAAAAAGTATAAAATAATACGAAAGGGATGAATTTTCGCTAGTTTTAACGAGCCGAAGAAGACAAGCGCTTGATATTTTTGTGTAATAATCCCTCAGGTCCAAAAATATTAAAATCTAGAGGAGGGATAACACTTCCAGTAGCTTTAATGAGCTGGAGAGGCCAATTGCTTGGCAATATTTTCATATTTTATGAGTCAGATGAAAAGAGCTTAAAGGAGACTCGTCTTTTGAGGAACAAGTGATGATTTCGGGTAGCAGCTGATTCCAGGTAAGGTTTGGAATTTTCCAATCACGGCATTGTCACAAGGATGGCTAACAAGATCACTCATCGTAGATGTTCCTCAAAAAGGGTAAACAATGAAATGGAGGCGTATGATCGGCTAAAACAAAGTGGAGGTGATGATGAGAACACGACCAAGGCTCAAAAGCTGATTATAATGCATTCACAATGGTGAATTACCAAAGATTGGTTCATTTTTTAATGAGCTTAAACTCTAGGGGAAACATTTGCTCATTGCTTAGGTTTAATTTTTAACGAGCTTGAACTTCACATAAAAATTGCTCATGCCAGTCATATAATAAGGACATCTCATCGATAGATTCCATTTTTATGGGGTTTGCACCTTTCGAAGCTTTGCTCCATATCCTTTTGCATGTAAGCCAGGAATGACCAACTACTGTCCTACTAAGGTCAGGTAGGAAATTTTTTTCCTTTACTTTGCCGGTGCCATTTGGCTCCAGCGAAGGCGAACAGTCGATTCGACCACACACCCAACTTAAGCAATTGAACTTAGCGAAACTATAGAGGTCGCTCTTCATTTGTGCACAAAAGGTTTGCATTCCGCCAGGTATAGCGAAGTAGAGTTTTGAGGTTACCCTTCAATTTGCAGACAAAACATTTGCTTTATCGGGAAAGGCTTACCTTTTCCAAGTTACCCTTCAATTTGAAGACAAAACATTTGTTCTATCGGGAAAGGCCTAGCTTCTAACAGAGGTATCTTATTCCAGTCTAATCCCATATTTTTATATGGATGGGTGTCGGACTAGTCATATATCCTTCGCGGAAACCTACCCTATACCCAAGGTTTTCCTGTCGAAGCACACCAGGGTGCATGCCCCCTGGGTTTTAGTCATGACCACCGAATTACTCGTGTTCTTCAGGTGGACGGACTGGATATTGATGAGACATTCCTTGCGTGAAAAGACCATTTAGGGATGGCATTTGACCATTAGCTATGTGAGAGTCGGGGAATGAAAGCTGGTCTACGAGCTGGACCACTCAGCCTTCATGCGGAAAACACATTACTCTAACGAGTGAGGAGACAATGGCTCCCATGCTATAAATATAGTCGCGCCCAAGGAGTAGATTATAGTATAGAGGTCCTTGGACTACCATTATGTTCATATAAACGGTTTTCCTTCTCAAAGTAATAGGCACATTTGGAAGGATCCCTAATGGTTGACTGGTTCCTTTGTCAAATCCTGTCAGATTTCTCATCTCAGGTAGAAGCCATGGTGAACCAAGTGCTTCCCAAGTAGTCGAGGAAAGGATACTCACATAAGCCCCTTCATCTACGATGGTACCGATCATGACCATTCTGTAAGCTTTTACAATGATTCGGAATGGTACACTAGCCGGTAAATGGGGTCTACCTAGTAGATTCCAATTGAAGGAAACTACTAGGTTGCTTGGAGGTGGGACCGAATAGACAGTCGGATACGACTCTGATGAACTTCCTTCCTACTGTAAAGGAACGGGTAGATTTCCCCCATGTTCATCGAAGTTCGTGTTTACGAAAATAATTTGAACGATGTTGTTCTCATTCTCTTCAGTGACTGTATCATCTAAAGATGGACCTTCTGAAGGCAAGATCGGGTCAACTACCACCTCAACCCTTTGAATTTCATCTGGTGTGGTTTCAGAGGGTTTATCTTCAACGATAGATGCTTCAATTGACCATAATGGCGTGTTAGTCAGATTTTAAACTAGTGCTGGACTCGTCAAGAGTTTCTTGTATCCAGGAGGAAGCCGTAGCGGTGAAGCAGGACGATTATCCAAGACTCTTTTAGCCTCGTTTAGGAAGGGACAATGGTGGACGACGTGATCGCCTTCACATAGCTTACAAGGAAATTTACATTTCCTTTTTTGGCCAGATACTTCACTTTCACTAGTTGATGGTGTACTTTCAACATGATCAGAGGTTGATGACACCAGATTGTGCAAATGAGGAGACCAGTCCCTTAAGATCCGAGGGATGAAAGGACAATCTCGATGATAGTGGTCTCCTTTGCAAATGACACATGGAGATTTAGCCTTGGATGGTGTAGTGTGTGGATTTTCACTAGACGATTCACAATTGTCCCTTTTTGCCTTTGGCTCCTTCTTCTTCTTTTCCTTCTTCTCTTTCCCCTTCTTCTCCTTCTTAGTCACTTGATTTTCAGCTTTACCAGTTTCATCAAGTGAAGAGGAAGGAGGAGAGGGAGAAATGGATGAAGTAGCAGGTTGGGGGGTAACTCTAGTATCATCTAATTGCTGACTTGATTGTTCAGGAATCATGGTGTTCTAAAAGACAGAGGTAGAGAAGAGCCATATTGGCAAGCCAATTGTCAATCATGGAAGTGACGATGTGGCCATATGATGTGCACCAACATCTCCCCAAGAGGAGAAAGGACTAGGATTTCCTCCAAGGGGAAATCCTTGGTTGGTAGACTCCATTTTTCTCAACCTAAGACCAACGTGGGAATAGTGATATTATTTCGATTAAAATAAATTTTAGACGCTTTGACACAACTTGCTTTTTCAATTTTTAAGTCGAGAAAAAACAAAATATGACTCTAGTCACCTTCGATTTTTAATGAGCCTAAAGTGACAAGTGCTCAGATGGACCTTTTCCTTTAAGGAGTCTGAAAAGGAACGAAAGAGACTACTCTAGTAATCTAGACAGAGGGATTACCAAACCAATCGTAAAACTGCAGAATACTTTTTACGGTACGACAGTCAATCTTTCTGAATGATGTGTTCAGTGCATTGTGATCGATAGGGCGGCAAAAACAGCTTCCTAAGGATAAAGGATATAGCCTACTGTGGTCTCCCAATAAATACTCGATGGTACGTGGGAGCATAAGTCCTTACTGGTACTTGTCATCTCAAAGAGGAGGAATCACCCAACCAACAATGAAAGCGATAGTTACCAGGCTTTACAATGCCGGAATACGTCTCTAGCCTATACTTCTAAATGTTGTGCGTTAGGTTCCAAAGCATTTTTATGTTCATTGAATTTATTTTACAGTTGATCTTGCTTAAGAAATTTGCCTTTCAGGTTCACCGCGTGATGTAGATATATAATTCCTAAAATGCAATCTAGATGATAAACAATCATTTATTCTTCTTTTTGCAATGAAAATCCTAGCTACTAAGGAAAGAGAAATGAGATTCTTTCAACATAGAGCATAGAGCACACACTAGATGCATTGTCCTAAATCAAACCAACAAGCAGTCTAAATGCAAATGCATGTGCATGTATTTGTTTTCCGCTTTCTTAATGTGTGAATGAAAAAAATAATGCTGAGTACAAATCTGAATTATCTTTTCAAAGCGACAATACTAACAAATTTCTCTTCAAAACGAAACGAAGATAATGACGACACTTTGCGATTTCGAATTGAAAATTATTTTCGACACTTGAAAAAATACTAATTCAAATCAAATACAAGAGTAATAGTAAAATCGACCATCAAGAACAATAGGATTCTATTCTTTGACTAAAAACGACACTTGCGACACTTCCAAATCAAGAAACGATAGTTCACTTATGCTACTTCTTTGTAAAAGAGAACTGAAAGTGGCACACAATACACAAAAACATTCACAGTTCTTTGCATAATGGAGGTGGAATGATGGAAAGGAAGGGGGTTTCCATAATGGTATATTGATCACAGACAACAAAACTCCTGAATAGAGCTGAAGAGAGTGAAGAAAACCAAAGTTTGAAGGAAAAATTAGCCTTATCTGATCGTCGCACCTGTTACATAGGGAAACAGGGATGCATCCCACCTACTGCACATGGGAGGTGCGATGCATCCAGATTTCCTTGAAGAGAGGGTGTGATGGTACCAGGACGAGACTTTAACTTGGTTCTTGATCATAGTTTGTAGCTCAGTTCAGGGATTTAGGCCGAGCAAGTGATGTTTAGTAAATATAAATCATAGGGGTTGATATAATGAGGTTACTAGAGCCACCACCAGGGCAATTAGAATGTTTGCAAATCGATTGTTTAGTTTATAAACAAAACCTAGAGATAGACTAAAGTAACATTGATCTAATTTGCACTTGCATAGCAAATGCAGTTCGAAGGCTAGCTGGCCTGACTTCAAGATCCGTCTGTCAGTTTATAAAACAAACAAATATAGAGAAGCAAACAAGCTATTCGCTCCCTAGTGGAGTCACCATTTTGTTATCGGGAAATCTAGTGTCCACTCGGAGCTGCTAGTCCCACTAAGATGGGTAGCTATCTTAGAAACAAACAAACCAAAACTAGTTTCGCTTTCCTTTATGAGAAGTAGATAAGAGGGGAAAAAAGGACACCAACCTCAATATTGCGCTTGGTTCCTTGCTTGGTTCCTCTCCCTTCTGATGGAGGACGAGACTTTAACTTGGTTCTTGATCATAGTTTGTAGCTCAGTTCAGGGATTTAGGTCGAGCAAGTGATGTTCAGTAAATATAAATCACAGGGGTTGATCTAATGAGGTTACTAGATCCACCACCAGGGCAATTAGAATGTTTGCAAATCGATTGTTCAGTTTATAAACAAAACCTGGAGATAGACTGAAGCAACATTGATCTAATTTGCACTTGCATAGCAAATGCAGTTCGAAGGCTAGTTGGCCTGACTTCAAGATCCGTCTGTAAGTTTATAAAAAAAAATATAGAGAAGAAAACAAGTTATTCGCTCCCCAGTGGAGTCACCATTTTGTTATCGGGAAATCTAGTGTCCACTCGGAGTTGCTAGTCCCACTAAGACGGGTAGCTATCTTAGAAACAAACAAACCAAAACTAGTTTCGCTTTCCTTTATGAGAAGTAGATAAGAGGGGAACAAAGGACACTAACCTCAATCTTGCGCTTGGTTCCTTGCTTGGTTCCTCTCCCTTCTAACAGATCTTTGCCACTCCTTCTTCGCTTAGCCAGCTTCAAAGAGCACCTGTGGAATCAAAACAGCATAATACTATCGAAGAACAGATATCTACGATCATAAACAATATAGGACTAGATATATATTGACCACACAAATGCATATATCATCAAACATATAAGAATGTGGAGGAAAACTTGAATAGCTTTAATAATATCAAAAATAGCAAAGAGGATTACAACCCATTGTTCTGACCTAGCGTCATCCTCCCAGCATGAAAGCCCTTCTTCACCTCATGAAAAGCTTAGATCACCCAACACTATGATATTGCACCAGGAAACCAACAACACTTCCTTACAAGATACAAGATTCCAGCCTCTGGATCTCTGTGATGAGGGATCCATATATAGATGTTTGCAGGGGGGTGAGTCAGGTGCTAGGTTTTTCATTAGTGTCCTCTCTCTGATAGTTCTTGGTTCCACTTGGAGATTCATGATCTCTTAGTCATCCCTGGGCGAATTCAGAGAGGCAAGTGTCATTGGAGAAGTTTCTGGAAGATTCCATGATCAACCACCTTGAAAATTGTCTTTGCCATTTGTCTACTCTCGCTCATCGCAACCTACAGAAGGGCTTTCCAGTATGCATCACACTTTTTGCACTGAGCAGGTGAGATGCATCACACCCTCTGCACTGGGCAATCTGTATGGTCTAGTTTTGACCAGTTCTGAGCAGTTTGCTGTGGAGAACTTCTGGGAGATGATGTAATCAGCTGACCTTGTTATTTTAGGGCATGAAGCAACACTTTTAGGGACTTAGAAGCCCTTGGTCTATGGACATACATGATTGGGGTCGCAGTGCCCAAAAATGTCTATAACAGGGACTAAGTAAAATTGGAATGTATCCCGAAATGCTATTTATAACGCTTCTATTTTTAGCATTTCTAGTTGTTATTTTCAACATGCTTCAAGAGTACTTGCACACAGACAGAAGAAAAAAACTGATCAAAGCATATGATAATGATCTATTGATTAAACATAGCATGGAATCAAGTACATGATACACATATGAAAGCATCGATGGACAATACAAGCATATGGAAAAAGGTTTGAACACTTTATTAGTAAAAGGAAGAGTTACAACCCAATTTGCTTGATTCAGCATCACTCCTCTAGTTTAATCCCATAATCTCCTCATAACAAGCAAGACATTTTGACATCATTACAATACTTGAAATCAACTCAAGTCTCATACTAACAACATCTCCCTATAATTCAATGATTTCCATCCTAGACAGCCTCTAATCACTTAGATGAGTGGTCTTTTTATAGGTGAATGAAGGAAGTTATTCCATAAATGGTGATAATGAATGCCCTCCCAAACTTATAATTTAGCTCCATGGAGGAAGGGATAAAGGGATTGATGTTCCTTAACTCCCTACCTCATTCAAATTCAAGCTCAAAGGAGTAGATAAACTTGGGAAAATTCTAAGTGCATCTAGTGGATAAGAATATTCCCAAACCCTAATGAAATTTCACTCAAATTCGCCCAGCACAGGCCAAAGAGGGCTCAAGTGCACTGCGTAGCACCCTATCAGTGTACTGGATTACACTATAGTGCACCTTAATGAAGGCATGCTTGCGTTGATCTTCTTAGAGGCAATTTTTGGATGATTTTAGTCATGGAACTTCTTGGGAAGCTAGGAATTCTTATGGTTGACTTCTTTAGGGCATGTAACCACTGAATTAGGGTTTTATGGGCCCTAATAGTATTGATCTGTAAGTTGGGGTTGATGTGCCCAAATGGATCTGTAACACTCCCCATGAGCTTTATCCAAATTTCAATTCATCAATATTTTGAAACTGCTACATCTCGTTACATAAATAAACATATATATGAAATGAAAATCTAAGCTGAACTATTGATAATAGCCATGGCCATTGTGGAACCATATAATCTCGAGCCTAAAAAGATAATTTTCATCTTTCTAGTAATGGAAACTATAGGTGTGACCTTAATCTTAACCGAATTACAAAGCTATAGATTTATGTACGGGTGTTGCAGGGTCACTTGTCTCTGACAAAGATGGGAGACAATGGTTGCTATTTGATGTTGGAAGATGTTCCCCAGTCTAGTTCACTTGGAACACTTGACGTCCCACATGATTGCTTGATCTCATCAAGCTGAGAAACAACTTCTTTGATGTATGGTCTGTTATCTCCATTAGATGCCAAGCATTTGCAGGATAATTTTGCAACAACATTGACCATGGCCTTCCCCAGATGGTTAATTTCAAGGTCCAAATGCCCATCCACTAGTTTATTTCCCACGTATTGTGTCGTATGTCCACCAATAATTTGGAATATGATAGCCATTAAACAACATTGAAGGTATACACATTGGATTTCATAGTCAACTGATAGCATTTGAGGTAAGTTGGGTCAATATAGTCGATTGTGCCCAGTGTAACACTAGTAACACATGAGGCATTTGTAGGCATAAGCCGCAAAATCTAAAACGAGCCACCTTGACATTGAAATTCTTGTCCAAGAAAATATGAGAGAATTTCACATCTATTATAGGACGCCAATAGAAATAATCTTACGATGGAAGAGTCAAACCTAACCACTAGTAGGTTATAAGGTTGTGTTATAACAAGGTCACTTGGATGAAAGAGGTTCCATTATTTTTTAGTTAATTTGTTCCATAAGTGAGTAAGATAACTGAGAGGAATAGGGAGAGAGCACATAGAGGTATTTGTTCATTGTAGTAGCTCATGGGCCATAAGCCATACTTTTTTCTACTTGCAACCATTTTCTATTTAGAGAAAGATATCAGAGCGGCCTCACCTTCTAACTAGGTTTTCTCCCGAAAGGTTTTCCTAAGATATTTCTCATGTCAAATGTGGTTCATGACTTTTTATTTTGTTGTTCTCGCTTTTCTGCAGAAATTTTAATTTGCATGCATTCACGATAAAAAATAATTTAAATATTTTAGAAATATAAATAGAAATAAACCCTAATAGCGTAGATTTCATATTTGTAAGTATAATTTATCAAGTTTATTATGACGAACTGTCTAGTGGAATATCCACAACAAATTTATGGATCAATTTCTTTGCTATCCAGTTGAGCCCCCAGTAATATATATCTTGTATTTATGAATGACATGATTCTAGGTCTCAATTTTTATGTTCCCCAAATGTGTTAAGATCATCTGCATATGTGACTAGGGTTCAAAAATTTTGTTCTCCTTATTTCATGATTTCCTTGGGTCACAATATCACTTTTATGAAACCTCTAATCTAGGGCATTTAAGAGCATGACTCCCATGGAATTTTGTAATCATTTCGTCTTTTAATCCACCAAAATTTCCATCCTATCTTCAACTTCTATCTTACTTTTCCATCCACCTTTCCATCTTTTGATTTATCAATTCTTCTATTTTATCTTAAATTTCCATTCTAAGGATTTATTACAAATGTTGTAAATCAACCTTTTACAAAACATTATCAGCCATGTCATTATATTGTTTCCTCAATTGGGATAACTAGTTCCTTAAATTTCCAAAATCTTAAGGAATCATGGATGAGCTCCCTAGAGGTTTTTTCTTGCGTACATCTTTTTACACCACCTCTTTTTATTTGAGTCAAAAATAATATTTACCAACAATCCTCTATTTTCTCTTTACCACACATTTTGAATCCCTTGAAACAAATCTTCCAATAAAAAATTATGCAAGCTCCAATTTGACATACCTTTTGAAAACCTTGATTTGGAGATTATTTGTAGGTTGACATTGTGTCAAATTTAATTTTGACATTTCTACACCTATAAGTATAAAATTTGATATGTCTTATTTGCAATTCCACATGTTTGATTAAATTCTAATGACCAAAGAAAAATATAAGGTATCTTTCCTAAAATTTGTTGATTTTGGTTCTTTTAGGAGAGCGGACTTGTAAGGTTTTCCATCTATAAAAGGTTTCATGTATGCATTTGGAATTTAAAATTGAAATACTATGATTTGTCATCTTTTCAATAGAATTAGTGGCATTCAATTTGGACTTGCTAGTTCCAAATATGATTATTATGTTCACACTGATACCAAATGTTACACATCAAACACCCAAATAACAAAAAATATAAATGAAAATAACTTCACACCTTGAAAACGATAGAGAATAATGAATCATAAGTCTTTTTGAGAGGGAAACCTCTATTTATTGCACCCAGAGGCACTCTACAACCTAAAGTATGGAAGAGATGTTGTAAGGTTATGTTATGTAAGTATTTTGACTAGATCAATTTACATAAAAATAAAAATAAAATAAAATTATAAAAACAAAATAAATAAAATAAAGAATTTTAATTATTAATTTAGCATTTTTACTAAATCAAATTACATAAAAATAATAAATAATTAAATAAAAAATAAAATAAAACAAAATAAAAGGATAAAATTAATAATTATAATTATTAATCATTAATAATTATTAATAATTAAACTAACATAAGGGGTTGAAGGAGCGAGAGGGTTTATCCCTTGCCCTGGCGATCAAACATAGATTCAATATGCTTCGAGCATGGGTATAACATCCAACAACCATGTTAAATTCCTAGCTCTTGGTAGGGCCTAGAAATAGCAATCGAAAAGAAAATTTCCAAAATCTTAGTCTTTGGAGTCTCTTACAATCAAGTGCGAAAAACGAAAGGATTGCAAAATAAATCTCTACCCTCTATACTTCATAGAATAGCATTGCGACTATTGAGATTTGAACAAATTGATTTTTATCATGTGTATAGAAACTTGAATGAAAAGGAGACTCCCTAGCGAACATAGGTACCACTATGGAGAAAGGGATCATAGAAGAGGATCATCAAATATTGAATGCCCCTCGTCCTTGAATCATTTGCAAATATGCAGGTTACACAATATGGATATAAATGTCACATTTGAAAAGAGTGCCAAGTTAGCCTTAACAAGAAATAAGGGATACAATTTCTTTGGGGTAATCAGATCAAGATTAGAAAAATGGTGATTGAAGGGTCGATAGGGTAGTCAACACTTAATTGACAACCATGCAAATTAATTAGAATAATCCCCTTTCTTTTCTAGCTTAATAATTGGAAACGACCAAACTTTTTATGTGGGCAGAGGTGGGAGTCTATAGTGTAATTGATAAAGGAATGAATATGATTACACAAGTGATGAATGTCTTGGCCTTCAAACAACATTCAATTCGGCATTCACAAGAATTAATGTCTCATTCCTTCTGTATCCTTCGATTGTTACTCCAAGTAATCAACAAGGATTCTGAAATGGATTTGGCAACATTTCAATTCAATGTTTCAGGACATAGAGACAAGGGGAAGCGAGGTTATATGGCTCATAGTAGGTCTTCTTCGATCACCATTTCCATTGTGAAGTCAAGCACAAAGGAGGTTGTCATCCCTTGGCGTCTGGAGCGAGCAAAATATTGTTGCATCATGACAGAGGCTGGGACTACCACCCCCAAGGAGGAGTAAGCTCAATTGAGTCACCTCCTAACTAAATTGTTGGAGACACTCGAGGGTCTGTTGACAACGTTAAATTAAAGAGGGAAAATGGAAGAAAAGGAAATGGAAACTTTCCACTTGTTAATGGATACCTAAGTTTGTGTTGTTGCAAAGCAATCTGGAGATGTTTTAGGGAGAGAGACATTCTCAACTGAAAATATTGGACCACAAAGTGACCGAAATTAAAGGAACTTCTAGTAGTGTTGTTCAATTTGTCGAGGAAGTAGAGACTAGTGCAGAGCCTCAACAGGTAAAATCCAATGTAACCCAAGGAGCAGATTTAGCAGCCAACAACCAATGCATTTAGCATCAAGATGCATCACTAGAAGACTGGATCCGTTTTCCTAGTTAATTTTCATAAGTTGAATATTTTTGATGTTATGCAGATACAAGCTTGTATTATGTAGTTTTTGTAAGGTTTATAATAGGAATATTTTTGCAATTGTAATAAAAAATAGCCATAAGAGTAGTTTAGCTATACTATGGATTTATGAAAATAATTTAATCCTTGAACATGAAGACTTATGTATATGTACTGGACCAAAAACCAGGGCTTTTTATTAATAAAAAAATCTATCTTCTTTTGAAAATAAATAAATAATTAAACTAGCCTAGATCATCTTAACTTCGGATTCGTTATGTATTAACTTCAGATCTATCACGTGTTGAGAGGGATCAAATCTTTCGAGGTGCAAACATTTTCTCAAATTTTACACTAAAAAAGAGATTTGCACCTTGAAAGATTTGAACCCCTCTGTACTTGTTAGATTTGAAATTAAAATAAATCAAAACTGATAATATAAAAATGAAAAAAAAAATCAATCTCTAAATCAATTCTCCTCAGCGTATACATAATATAATTCTATCTCTTTATATATAATTAATAATTATTTTAAAAGCAATATTATTTACATCCACATAATAGTCCAACCCACGCCAGTAGACTATGTTATAGCCGCTTCCATAGTTATCGAGTTGTAATTCGGATTCGAACAAAAAATTTCAATTAAAAAGTTGGAATTCGGATTCGAATAAATTTTCTTAATTAATTTTGTTGAGCGTATATATTTTAGCAGGGTTATTATCAATTTGATTTGCTGTTTAACAAAGAAAGAAAAAGGCAAGAAGGAGTAAGTATAAAGAATGAAGTTGTTTTTAGTGTGTGTTTTGTACTTTTCACCATGGCAGTGGACAAATTTGAGTGTCCAAGTGGTTTTTAAGAGCGTTGAATCTATCAATAAAAATCAACCATTGACAAAAAAATTTAGACTAATTCCAACCAAAAACTCCAAAATTTATAATATTTAGACAACACCAAATTATGGGATTTGGAATTACTTGTTGGTTGTGTTTATGAAAACAAGCTTTTACTCCTAGTAAATGTCTTTTGCTCTTGTGCTATTACCCTGTGTATTTTTTTTTTTGGGTCTAAAATAACTAATTGCAAACTAAACCAAAACAATTTTGAAACATACCTGAAGCCCCACATTTTTTTTTGGGTCTCAAATAACTAACTGCAAACTACACAAAAACAATTTTGGAACATATCTGAAGTCCCACTTTTTTATT
>APFE031674350.1:16710-32509 GCA_000404065.3 Pinus taeda | reverse complement strand
TGTCTTCAAATCGTCCATGTCTGTCTTCAAATCGTCCATGTCTGTCTTCAAATTTGTCTTCAAATCGTCCATGTCTGTCTTCAAATTTGTCTTCAAATCGTCCATGTCTGTCTTCAATTTTGTCTTCCAATCGTCCATCTTAGATTCCATGCCCTTTATCTTAGATTCCATGCCATTTATCTTAGCTTCTATTAGCTTTCGTGAGGCTGACATTTTTTGCACTTGGTCTTGTAATTTTGATATATCATGTAGCATTTCTTCCTCTTCTTCATGAGACATGCTAGAGCTTTCAGGTTCCTTACTAGGTGTTTGAATTTTCTTTCCTCGTGGCATCAGTTACCGATAATAATGCTCTACTATGCCCTTTGAATTCCTTCAAATAAATTTTCAACCCAGTTTAAGCAAAAATTTAAGAAAATCTACACACTTTTTTTCACTTTGTAGGAGCTCGATATTGCCTCTGATGTATCTCTGTACTTTGCCATCATCTAGTTCTGAATTTGTGACCTGTAGTAGCCCTCTGTGTCCTCTTTTCAATTTCACTAGTCTGACCCAAATTGGATTCTCCAAGAAAGAGTTATGCACAATCTCCCGTAGTGACCTGATTATAGACTAGTTCAGTAGAGCGAACTTGTATGGAGTGCCACATGTCACTGTTTCAACATTTGACTCTGCAAAATATATAAATGCAAACTACAGTTCATCCTCTTTCTGAACCTTCTTACGAAATTTTAATCCAATGCTCAGAAAGAAAGTTATGACGATTTTCCCCAGGTCACCTGTTTTGAGTGTAATTCAGGAGTCTGCAAAAAGGCCAACTTCCTCAGAACATATCTCCAAAAATATCCCACGAAACGCTCTGAAATTTGGACCCAAAGTTCAGCGCCAATTCTTCTCAAATGGGTTTTTTTTACGACTTCTGAAATGTCACAGAAAAAATGTTATAGCGAAAATTCCACGATGACTTGTTTGGAGCAGCGAAACCCTAGAATCCAAAGCTCTGATACCAAATGTTATGAGACCAGCTCAAGAAAAGATAGAAAAGATAGATCAACGACTTAGAATTCAGCCTCTTCGAGGGGGCAACCTCCTTTACATTACATAAATGAACAATTCTTGGATGATTCAAATGACAAAACCTCCTTTCTATATATAGGAGTCTAAGGAGTCACAATATAACCCAGCCGACCTAACAATAATAATATGAAGCCACAATAGTAAAATTAGTGGGCTTATATGGGGTACAATAGTAACAATATGGGCACTATGTGGGTACATCAATATAATAAGTGGGTTGTACTAATAACAATAAGGGTTACACTAGTAGTATAGGGGCCTAACATGATCACTCAAATCCAGGTACATGTCAATGCATACATTTAAAGCCTCCACATCATTTTGTCTGTCATCTTGATGTGCACATGTCTCCATTGGAAGTATTCTTATACTTGAAAGTGATTTTGTTTTTCAAATAGGGTAGGGTAGAAAAAAAATTAAAAATAAAAGAAAAAAATCTCAGGTGAAAACCTCCTTGGATGTGCCTCAGATTGGCTCATTGATTGAAAACCTTGGTGAATGGATTGAAAAAAAAAAAAAAAAAACAGAAAAGATCCTAGGTGAAAACCTCCTTTGAGGCACCTAAGAAGACCTACTAGTTGAAAACATCCTTGAGGCGGTTAGTAGGCCTAGAAGAAAGAAAAAGGAGAAAAAATAAAAAAATTTACCTCCATGTATCTCTTTGATGAATGCAGGTTCTCTTCAACATCTACGAGGAACAAAAACAAGTTGCCACCAAAGAAAGAAAAAATAGGTCAAACCTAGTCAAAAGAAGTCAAATTTTGACTTTCTCCTCCTTTGCTCAAATGATCCAACAAGGCCAAGGCCATTCCAATCCATCACCCTCATCTATTTCCACCACCCACCCATCATTCTCAAGCTTTTCCCATTCAGTTTGCTTGTTGTCCTAAAAAACTATAGGAAGACTCTGTTTTATTACAGGACACAAAAATACATAGAGAAAAAATGTATTTTTCCATAACGTGAAAACCATGCATCCATTTAAAAATATGTTTCATGGGGAGATGCATATGGATGATGGTAACATGCCCAAGAAATTTCAGCAAATTCCAGTGCACTATTTCCAAGGAATCGACCTCCATCACCTTCAACCATTTTTAGTTTTTTCTCAAGATCCGTGAATCCATTGACCAATTTTTTTTATGGGGAGGTGCATAATGATGATGGAAACATGCTTAGAATTTTTTAGGTCAATCCATTCTACCATTTAGGAGACATCGAAAAAACAAATCTGCTACAAGAGACTGTCTTGAATTACTATAGGAGTTTCCTATAGTACTACAGGAAGTTCTAAAAATCTACAGGAAAGGTAGTCCACTAGAAAAATTATGGTGCGGGTCTATTTTGGGATAGGAAAAATGGACATTGACTTCACCACATCTCAGCCAACACCCATCATGACCATGTCACTCTATGACCACACCTTCCACTAATTCCAATATTTATTTACCCGCCAACGGAGAAAGGACACAAACATTAAAAAAAGGGCAGCCACAACAACCTATTTGGAAGTAACAACAGGCTCTAGGCCTAACCTTCAACACCATGATTGAAAGAGAAGAAGCATAACTAAGACACAATGAAACTCCTTTAGACCTCAACAGTAATAGAGGAAGCCATCACCCACACATCAACAAGAAGACAACCCATCAACAAACTAAGATCAACAAAAAAGAAAAAGGAAGTCAAGAAGATGTACTCGAGTCATGAGAAGCACAACAACATCATGCATGTCTCTCCAACAACCATCCGGAAAGTACATGTATGCAATATTCTTTACCTCTTCTCTTGAGCATATTATAGTTAGAAATTTGTTGTCAATGCATGAGAGATGAGGTTTTATAAGCTAAGGATGGGTTAATAGTCTCAATGCTTTCAACTAGTTAATTGCAGCTCACTCCTTCACTCATGCAATGTTGAAAAGTCAAATGAAGGGTAATGATTTCAATGAATGAGGACAATAGTTAAAAGAAGAAATTTTTGCAAAGGCCAAGTCACCACAACACTCCAAGCCCTCCATCCACTTCATATTCACTATCTATCCATCATTCATCCATCCCATTTCATAATATCAAGAACCTTGAAAATTTCTTGAAAAAGAAAACAAAGCATGCTCTCCATTTTCACAAACCTACATCATTTCTTATCACTCCCATATGGTTAGGAGACTTTGAAGGAAGAAGGAATGTGTACTACAGGAAGGAAGAATGCTGCTACAAGAAAGAAGAAAGAAAAAATTGTGATAAAACCCAAAATGACAGTGCCTAAGAGAGACCTAATCAAAAAAGAGAACTCCAAGGCCATGACACAACCATCTAGGCCACAAGAGAGAAGAAGAAGGCAACAAAAGGAAACAAGGCATCCACCATCAAAATAGAACTCAAACTATAGTGACGAAAAGAGAATTTCCAAGAGGTCTCTAATTTCTTTCTAGCTTTTGTCCAAGGCCTAAAAGATGTTATAGAAATGAGAGAAAGGCATGGGAGTCAAGTTGAGGGCCTGTCCTAGGCTCAGACTATCATTTATGATCAAAAAGGGTATCCTATAGTTTTAACAGGGTTTCCTGTAGTTTTGACAGGAATTACTACAGGATGTCTTATTTCTCATCTAAAGGCATTTTGAAGGTTTTAGAGGTCTCCAAATGGTGGAACAAGGTAGCAGAAGGTTGATAAGGATGTGGAATATGGTGGGATCCAGTATTGCAACAATGATGCTGCAACTCCTGGGACTCCCTTCTTTACTTTTATCAACCCAGTAGTTCGTAACAAACTTGGAAGAGACGGTGTTGTATGCACAAGTACTAGCTCTTACTATAGGCTGTCACTTGATCAGCTAGCACAAGTTCACTAGGATCTCAAGCCAACTTCTATGATTTTTCAGAAGAAGCTTTTAATTGTGATGGAAGAAAGCTAACTCAAAAGAGGTTATTCTACTTGCAAAAAGAGGATGAAAGCTGAAAGGAAATGCAAACCCTAGCAAACCTTAGTTTTACCCACTAACCTTACTTTTGCAAGAAAAAGAGATGAAACTACTAAAATGGATGACATGGACTACTGTTAAGGTAAAATGCATGTACTTAAGCTACTTCTGAAGGAAAATGTGGAAGAAACATCTTTTTGTACTTTTGAGCAATTTTATGCATAACTATTATGGTTGTGTTTTAACTATTTGACTGTGCAGAGGTTTGGTGGCAAAAGGGGATGGATTTGGCTGTTGCAGATGATGAGGAAGATGTGGAGAGGACCTAAAGAGTCCATAGCACCCTTCTGGAGAATTCCATTGCGATCAGATTTAGAAAAATCACTTGCATGAACTTCTACAAGAAGTCTGCAAGGGATCTACAGAAAGCTCTACGGGAACAGGCCGAAAGTGATTTTTGAAGGTTTAGAGGAGGAAAAATGGTGTGAAAAAGGAAATGAAGGTTTTATGAGGGTGTTATAAGGTCTAGGACTCTGTTAGTGAAGATCTAACATGAAGGTGATGGTTGGATTGGTTCAAAGGATAAGAAAGTGATTTTACACAAAAACTTAGAAATTAGGGCTATTTGGGAAAGTGTGGTGAACGAGTGGAGAAAACCTTGAGAAATGGACTAGAGTAGGTTGGGTGATGAGAGGATGATAAGCTGGGACAATATTCAAGTGAGCTACACACTTGCTTCGAAAAACTAATTCAACGAGGATTAAAAAAATAGAGTTTTACCTATTTTAACTTAGTTCTGCCCTAAAAACCAGAAAAGTGTTGAACGAAATTTTATGGACAGAAAATGGTGTAAGAAAGCTATGAAAAATGAACAAGGAAAAATCCAAGCATGTAATTACAACTGATATCAACTTCTCCAACTCAAATTCACACACTAGAAATTGCATTGGAAAACAAAAACAATGTTTTGGTGGCAGCAAGAGTGCTTTGGTCTCAATTCATGGTCCCAAGGAGGGAGAAAGGAGATCAAAGCCTACTTGGTAGCCTTTTTGTGGATATTTTTCTATTATTTAAACAAACTAACTAATCAACTTGAAGCAAGAAGAACTATTCTAATCATCAAAAACAACCTAAGTAATAAAGCAAGATTTAATCTAAATAACAGAAATTATTTCATGAATGCAAGAAAAACACATATAAATACAAGAATGAGGTACTGGGTGCTTGGGTTGGGCCTAACCCCAAGAGCTATAGTCCCCTTAAAAAGATTAGTGCTAGTTCAAGGCTGAATTCATCTTCATTGATAAAAAAATAATAGTCATATCACAAAACTGTCTACAGAAAGAGCTCGAAAATGAGCTGAATGCAGAGCTGCACTAAAGTGCAAAAATAGGCTGTTCAATAGCTAACCTACTGAGGCTTGAGGCCTTCTTATTTATACAAATTGAGGACTCCCAACAATCCTCCTAAACGTTAGGAACTCGGCTACCAAAACTTGTAGATAACAGTAACTTCACTAGACCTACTCAGCTGCCCTTATGATTATCGATGTGGTAGCCTTTGAACTCCAAGCTATTGGTGGAGAACTCGAGGAAGGCATCATTAATGTAGGAGACAACTTTCCTATAAGTCCTTAGCTTGGTTTCTTCAAGTTTTTGCTATCAATCTGCTCATAAATGCCTGGTCTTGGTCCAAAAATGTCCAAAACTCTGCAATAAACACCCATTAGACTTTGTGGTAAAATGACTATCCCCATTCACTCAATTAACATAAATATACTCAAAACCATGCACAAAACTATGGATAATGGTGGATTAAATGGAAACAATAGGCAAATGAGCCCATATAGTTACCCATTTTTGGGGCTCATCATCACCCCCTTGTTGAATGGGTTGCTCATCCTCTGAGCAACTAATCCAGTTTTTCATCCTTGATGGCCTTAACAGCTTCCCTGGCATCCCATGCTTCTAACGTGATGTCCTCTTCCCTGTCATGAAAACCTACCTTTCTGTCTACTTCCTCCCACTGTTATTATTCTTCTTCTTCCTTAACCCCTTCCAGTAGTCCTAAGAGTAGTGGAGGACTGAACTTGAGGCCAATCCAGTTGGCTTTCAGGTTTTGCATTGATTGTTTATAAATGGGCACTCTTGCTAAAGCCTCCCTCATTCTGGTTGGGGAGTGATAATCCCTGATCTTTAAGCTGTAGGATAGTGTATTCCATCTCCTCATACAAGAATGAAGGCAATCATCACCAAATAGGCTTTCCATATCCTCAAAATGGGTGATGGGTTGCGCTTGCCTTTCGACATAATCTAGGAGAACTTGAGGGTTGTTGGCAAGGTGTTGATGTGCATATATTAGAGTTGAGGGGTCTTCTGGTTCTGCTCTGATTAGTAGGGGCTCATTTAGTTCTTTGGCCATGATCTGTTGTACTTCCACCACTCGTTTTTCCTCGTGGCTCATCTAGAAAGCCATAGCCATGAGATGTACATCTCCTAATGCAGCATTGGGGTCCCAAAAAGTCATATCAGGGAGTGCCATATTATGTAAGTAAAACTCTACTGATTTGGCCTTGTCCTCAACCAAACTAGTGGCACACAGATGCATAAACTAACCATAATTTTGGAAAGGGATTGTGCCCCTTTGGGCCAATGTTTTGATTTGAAACTAGAGCCATTGGTCTTTAAGATACAATGCATAAGATCTAGCCGGTTGTCCACATTGCAAGGCTTCCATTGCCCAGGTGGCCATGCAAGCCATCTGAGCTTCTCTCTCCTGCAACTGCTGTTTCAGCATCAATATTTCAGCTGCTGCCTGAGACTCCCTCTCTTGTTGTTGTTTTATCCTCATTTCCACATCAGGGTGTGTCTCTTCCCTTGGCTGTTGTTCTTGTGTTATTTCCTGTCCTACTAGAGGACCTTCTTGTAGTTGCTGCTCTTCAGAAATTTGTGTTATGTCTGCCCTTTGAGTTTGTTGTTACTGTAACTGCTTTTTCAGCAGTGCATTTTCCTCTTGTAGATGGGTTTTTTTAATGCTTTCAGTGTGTCTCAACATTGCCAACTCCATTCTTAATTCTTTCAGTTGTTCTTCCATGTGGCCTATATCTGCAACTCCCTTGGATTTAGCAATTTTCATCCAAGTGTGTGTTCTAATTCTTTCTTGTTCTAATTCAAAGAAAAGGGGTATAGCAAATTTTTGTGGGATGATCTTCCTACCATCTAGCAAGTTGTAATATGAGCCCAAATTAGGCTGAGGGCTTGGTTCAGGTATCTCCTTGGTCTTGTCTTCTTCTTGTGACTGTTCGCTACATCCTCTTCGAATTTTTCAATCTCCTTTAGCTTGGACAACATTTGCTATAGAGAGGTTTTAGCTTCCTGTAGAACTGTGATGGTGTCCATTAGTCTGATTCTTTCCTTCCAGGTGGAAGTTTTGGGACTTCCTTTCTCATAAGTAATAGATATTTTGGAGGGGGATTCCTCCTTTTTCTCAGTAGGGGCAACCTCAATTATTATAGGTTCTTTTGATGGTGGCTGGGGCTTGCCCACCTTTATCCTGGTGCTCCTTCTGGCTTTAAAGTACATGGATGTTGGTCCTTCTCTTTTTCCTTTTTGTTTTATTGGAGTGCTTAAGGCAGCCAGCATAGCTGCTGCTTCTTTCGCCCATGTCACAGGGGATGGTTCTTCCTACTGTTGCTCCCCTTCATTTTCTGTTGTTTTTTTCATGCCTGCTGTCTCTTCTTGTGTTTCTGCTATTTCTGGCAATGGCTTCTCTTTTTCTTTCTGGGTTCCTGTCGTGCTTGTGGCAGTCCTCTTTTGGACTTTCTTAGTCTTTTTCTTCTCACTTTCTGTTCTTTTCCTTTTCTCTATCTTTGGAGTGGTCTTCTTTTCTGCTGTGTGTTTTTCAAGTTTCTCTTCTGCTTCCTGTTCCTCCTCTGTTTCTTGCTCTTCCTCTATTTGAATAGGTGGTCTCTCCTCATGCACTTCTTCCTCAATTTCCTCTTCCTCTTCCTCCTCCTTACTGCTAGATGGGCTGATATCCTCAATCAAATTCTTGATGTCATCATCTCTGGACATATTTCTGAAAATTCCCCAAGCTATGGGAATGGTATAGGTATGTAAGGCATCTTCTACCAACAGTTTGATGAGCCCATGGTGGGCTAGCTGGTCTGGGACTCCTGCATTTAGTTTGGTACTACATTCTATTAAAGAGCGGAGGAGGAAATATGGGAGACTCAGCTTTTAACTAAAGGCAGGTCCATCCCATACCTCAATTCATGTAGTAACCTGAAGTGATAACCATAAATTATGCTAAAATTTCCCTCACAAGTGATATATTTCATTATTTGGTAGCTGAATTCATTCCATGGAGGAGGTAAGCTTGTCCTTCTAACCCCATTTTTATCGTCTACAGGATCCTCCCCAGGTTGAAAAAATGTCTTCTTGGCCACCTGTCCCAATGCTTTTTCCTCCTTGCTCCAAGGGAGCCCAAGTGGAAGGCATATAATTCGACTGATAAAATCAGGGATGAGTTCTAGGGATAGACCCCTAAAACTGGTTGTGGCATGTGTTTTCGAATGGGGTCTTAGGGCCATCAGAAATTATTCAGTTATCTCATCATCATATCCATGTATTCTTTCAAAGAAAATCATCTAATTAGCCCTGGTGAAGAGGGCCACCACCTCAGGATGCTCATGTAGTTGGTTGGAGTTCAAAGGTTCCTTCTTCATAAACCCTTCTGGTATGGTGCTAAGTAGTTTTTGACGTGCTTAAGTGAGGAGAAAAAAACAATTTCATAGACAATCAAAGACAGAGGGACAACCGAGTTTTGTTTCCTTTTTTCTAAATTGTAGGAGGAATTTCAGTGTGCTCCTTCTCACAACACCAAATTGCAATATTTCCCTTGTTTCAAATTGATCTTACCCCAAATTTGATTTTCTGCTTGTGGAGAGAATATATTTTCTTTTGACAGAACAGAAGATAAATAAAACAGGGTTTTTCTCAGAGAATAGACAGATATGCAATTTTTATTTTTTTCCACACGGGCTGGTTTCTATGATTGCAAGTGTTTTCTTTATAGCAGAATACGAAAAAGAAGAAGACAAACTTCGAATGCAGAGAAGAAAATAGAGAACTGTGTAGAACTCAGGGAAAATATGCAGGCAGAATTTTAAACTTCATTCTCCTTTCTTCCAATCCAATTCTGTGTTTTTAATCCACCACCTTATACAAATAAGTCCTATGCATGGAGGATTCCTGAGCCTACCTCGTTTTGAGCTTGAATTCTGGTAAAAATCCTGGGTTTTCCTTCTGCTGGCTATTCTCTGCCTTTCATGTAGAATTTTTCCTGTAGATATTATCCGGCTTCCTGTAGAATGCGGCAGGGATCCTGTAGAGCCCGATAGATAAGAGGGTTTCAAAAATTTGACAGAAAACTAGCGGAGGACGATTGGTTTGCTACTCTGAAGGTAGTAGATGAACGTTGCAGTTGAGAGCTTCATAACATGCAAATGAACCAAAAGGGTGGTGGAGGCTTCGAGTGCATTGTACTTAACTGTTTGCGTAACCCATGGTGAGGAGATGAGGTGGCTGGATGGGTATGTTACCCCCATCCGAACCATTGGTCTGATGCCAGTGTCATTATGGTTCCTCATGCTGCCTGACCGCCATCACCTCCCTTACTGCCATTTTCCACGCCACCACTACCAGTTTCAAATGCCTTCTTCTCGAGTTGACATGTCGCACGTGCTAGTTGCGTATCTAATCTGCAGTTTGAATTTGGACATGGCTCAACTGAATTCTACGAAGGGGTGTGAACTGAACGAGGGTGGCCAGTTAGCTGACCATTGATTCCACGTAATTGACCATTCCCTCAGTTCATGTAGTTTTGGAATATTATTCATGCAATCGAGGAATAGGTTTAGGAACTTGCCTGCTCAGTGACTGGTGTGTTATGCATATTTCAGATTCTGGCACTTCGTTTCCTCGTTGTCATTCTTCTTGCACTCTGCATGCTCGGCCTTGGTTTTTTTTATGATCTCCCGTTCAAACATTGCTCTTCATACGTCCTACAGCGCTGACCTTGTCTCTTTAGTATGTTTTTCAAAGGGATCGTCTGCTACAGGAATCCTGTAGGATTTCCTGTAGCTGCTTCTCCTCTTGAAATTCAAGCTAATATGTGAGCAGGGCTAAAAATACTAAAGAAGGTCTTGACTGAGAAGAAATCGTTGCTGGAGGGTATCAGGTAGGGATGAGTGAATTGCTACTACCTTTATTTGTCATGTTTTTCTTTTTGTTGTATGTATGCAAGATGACAGAATCAGAATATCTGTATGTGGCTATGTAGGGACAAAAATGCATGGAGAGCTAGGTGTATAGGCATGGAATGGCGAAATGGGAAGATGGGTGGTGGTAAAGAGGTTCACAGAGCTGCTCGACAAATTTCCAACCCTCGGGTTTGGTTTTAAAATGGATTTTGGCCTTCCCATAATTTCTACATGATCCTCCTGTAGAAAACACAGACTTTCCTGTAGGATGCGTAATTCCAGAACAAATGGGGTCAAAAACTTGGGAAAGGATAGCAGTGATGGGGTGATGGACTGTAAAGGGTGCATGCAGCCTGTCATGTCTTTTCCTCTTGTGCAACCCTCCTACAACGACCTTCTTACAACCTGCAATTTATTCAAAAGAAGTTAGGTTTCTTCTTTTTTCTTTTTTCTTTTTTTTTTGAGACAGTTGGGGTGCCTCTAGGAGGTTTTCACCCTCACTGCCTGCCCTGGGCGCCTCCAAGAGGTTTTCACCCACGAATCTTTTATTCCATTTTCTTTTTTCTCTATTTATTTATTTAATTTTTATTTATTTAGTTTTTATTTTTATTTTTTTTCTACGCAGGGTGTGGGTGGAGTGGAGATAGGGACCTACTCCACTACCAGCATTGATTTACCCAGAGTTTCAATGAACTCCTGCTTAGAAAGGGGCTTGTAGATTTTCAATCGATGCCCATTGACGAGCATGGGGATGGCTTCTTCATCCATGGCCTGGATAAGGACTGAACCATTGTCATTGCATTTTTCCACTGTATATTGTCCCAGCCATCTGGTTCTCAGCTTGCCCTTGAAATCTTTGTACCTTGAATCATAGAGTAGCACCCAATCTCCCAGTTGAAATTGTTTCTCTCTGAGGCGTCGGTCATGCCATATTTTCCTTTGAAGCTGGACGATCTCTGAGTGGAGAAGGGCCTGCATTCTTTGTTCATCTAATCCATTTAGCTGAAGCAATCTTTCTTTTTGTGCATGGCTGAGGTCTAGGTCTAGTTGAGCTGCTAGCCTTAATGTGTTATATTCAAATTCAATGGACAGCAAAGCCTTCTTCCCATAGACCAGCTCATAGGGCGTGAAACCTACGGTAGTCTTCCTAGTAGTGTTATAGGCCCAGGTGGCCTCAACCAATCGGTCTGCCCAATCTTTTCTGTTGCTACTCACTACCATAGTTAAAATCTCTTTCCAAAGCTCTATTAGTGACTTCTACCTGTCCATTTGCTTGTGGGTGATAAGGGGTGGAAGTTCTGTGCTTAATCTTGTGGTGTGTGAGCAGGTCTTCAACTAAATTGGAGCTAAACTGACTCCCTTGATTTGTAACTAACTCTCTTGGGTACCCAAACTTGTAAAAGATATTTTCCCTTAAAAACTCAGCTACTTTTTCTCTGTTGCTGCTTTGAATGCCTTTGTTTCTACCCACTTGGTTAGGTAGTCTATGCACACAATGATGTAAGACTTTTGTTTTGAAGGAGCGTTAATAGGACCCACAAAGTCCATGCCCCACTTCTCAAATGGTTGGAAAGTCACTTGAGGTTGCAGGGGCATCTCATCCCTTGGAGTTGGCTTCCCCATCCTTTGACATCGGTCACATTGGTTGATGTATCTCCTGACATCTTGATGGAGAGTGGGCCAATAGTAACCTACTTGCAAAATCTTGAAAGCAATCATCTTTGCTGCAAAGTGGCCCCCACAAGTTCCATCATGACAGGTTAAGAGGATGTCAAAGACTTCCTCCTCCCTGACACATCACCTCAAAATCTGATATGGGCCAAGTTTGAATAGGTTGCCCCCAATCCAAGTGAATGGGGCACTTTATCTCACGATCTTGCTCTTCTCTTTTGAGGATAGGTGTGGTGGAAACTGTGCTGAAACCAAGTAATTTTCTATATCAAAAAACCATGGAGAGAGTATTGAAATAGCAAATAAGTGTTCATCTAGCATTTGATCATCCACCATTCCTTCTTCACCTGTAGGCAGATCTAGTTTAGACAGAAAATCAACAACAACATTTTCCTTACCAAGCTTATCAACAATAGTCAAATCAAATTGCTGCAACAAAAGTAACCATCTAATGATATGAGCATTTACATCTGGTTTATTCATCAAATACTTAATTGTAGCAAGGTGAGTGTGTATGAATTTTTGATAACCAGTGATGTAGTGTCTGAACTTGTTTAGGGAATGGACTACAGCTAGGAGCTCTTTTTCGGTTACCGTGTAGTTTAATTCTGCCTTGGACAGGTTTTTACTGACAAAGTATATGGCATATGGTAGCTTCTCTTCAGCTTGTCCTAGGGTTTCTCCTATAGCTTTATTCGAGGCATCTGTATGAATGTGGAAAGGTAGGGCCCAGTTTGGACCTCTCAAGATTGGGGCAGTTACCATCTTATCTTTCAAGGCATCCAAAGCCTCTTGACAATTTTCAGTCCATATAAGCTCAACATCTTTCCCCAAAATACCAAACAATGGAGAGGCTAGCTTGTTAAAATCCTCAATGAATCTTCTATAATACCCTGCTAACCCTAGAAAACTCCAAACATCTCTTACCTTTTGAGGAGGTGGGACCCTTTGGATAATAGCAATCTTGTTGGGATCCACTTGTAATCCTTGCTGAGAAATTGTATGACCTAGCACGGTCCCTTCAGCCATCAGGAATTCACATTTTTCAAGACTGAGGGACAGGTTCATTTCAATACACTTGGCTAAAACTTTTCCCATGATAGTCAATGCTTCTTGGAAGTTGGAACCATAAGGGGTAAAGTCATCCATATAGATTTCCAGTGAATCATGAACCAACTCAGCAAATATGCTCAGCACTGCTCTCTAGAAAGTGGCAGGAGTGTTTCACAACGCAAAGGGAAGGACCTGGTAGGCAAAGGTACCCCATGGACAAGTGAAAGTGGTCTTATCTTGGTCTTCTAGGCTAATTTGGATCTGGTTGTACCCACTAAATCCATCTAAGAAAGAGAAAAACTTCTTCCCTGCCAAGCCATCTAACACTTGATCTATGAAAGGCAAAGGGAAATGGTCCTTCTTGGTGGCTTTGCTCAGTTCCCGATAATCTACATAGATTCTCCACTTCCCATTTTTCTTTGGTACAAGCACCAAAGGAGAAACCCATTCGCTGTTAGAGATGGGGTAAATGAATCCTGCATCCAACAACTTTTGCAGTTCTTCTTTGACAATGTCCTTGAGGGCTAGATTCATTCTCCTTTGAGGTTGCCTAACTGGCTTACAATCTTCCTTGATGTAAATGTGATGGGTATAGATAGAAGGGTGGACTCCCTTCATCTCCTTATAATCGCAAGCAAAAGCATCCAAGTGATTCTTCAATAAGCTACACAACTCTTTCTCTTGAGAGGTGGATAGGGCTGAGTTGATCCTCAAGGTTCTTTCTGGGCCAAATTCCACATTCTTAACTTGGAGAGAGGTCGTATCAGCCACACAAAGATCAACTAAAGCATTGGGTTGGGTTTCTTCCACCAACTCTTCTAATGGCAATTCACTGGGGGGTGGATTCTGGATCAAGTTTTCAATAAGATCATCCTTGGTTTGTGGACCCCCATGGTAGTTTCTACTATACACAATGGTGCAGAGTAGACTTCATCCTTGTCTTCCTCCTCCAACCAGTAGAGGTTGGGCAAGAGGATAGAGGACTAGCTGCTTGGACATATGCACATTCTTGATTGTCATGTTCCCAGCTCGGAAGCTGATGTAGGCATCTGCAGTAGCCAACCAAGGTCTTCCCAGAATGAGAGGATACCCAGTGAGCTTTGCCTTTGGTTGGAGAACCAAGAAATCAGCAGGGTACTCCCAGGAATCAATAGAGACTATGACATCTTCCACAATCCCCTTGAGGGTCATGGTGGAGCGGTCTGCTAACTGCAGTACTGTTGAGGTTTTTCTTAGGGAACCCTGAAGGTTGAGCTTGAGCACCTAGTCATCATATTAATGGTTGCCCCTAGATCAATCAAGGTATGGGGGATTATGATGCCATTGATGTGTACATCGACTACTAGACTCCCAGGGTCTAGATATTTCGGACAAATTACTTGCCCCAACATCAGATCGGACAGTTGTCCTATGACATTGATAGTTGGGGCATCTCTCCTTCACCTGCCTGGGTGTTTAAAGCACTTCTCCTTGATCATCTTGTTGTATATGGGCACATATTTTATGACTTGGAGAAGGGGTATTTTTACACATAACTGTTTCAGTTCTCCTAGAAGTTCAATTTCTTCTGGGGTTAGTTGTGTGGTTCCAGTTAGTCTCTCAGGAAAGGGTGGAATGGCTTTTGGTTCACTTTCCTGTTTTTCTTCTTCATCCTCCTTAGGAGGAGGTTGGCTGTCTGGGAGTACCTTCCCAAATTGTTGGTTGATCTCCTGAATCTCCACAGCATAGGTAGGGCATGTTGTTTCTCTAGTATATACCTGCTAGGCCTGTCTGTTATTAGGGTTTGGGTTCGGTTGATCTAGTATTTGGGGTTGTGTTAGGCCCCTATACTGCTAGTGTAACCCCTTATTGTTATTAGTACAACCCACTTATTATATTGATGTACCCATGTAGTGCCCATATTGTTACTATTGTGCCCCATAGAAGCCCACTATTGTTATTATTGTGCCTTTACATTATTATTGTTATGTAGACTCTGATTATGTTATGACCCCTTAGACTCCTATATATAGAAAGGAGGTATTTTCATTTGTATCATCCAAGAATTGTTCATTTATGTAATGTAAAGGAGGTTGCCCCCTCGAAGAGGCTGAATTATAAGGCGTTGATTTATCTTTTCTATCTTTTCTTGAGCTAGTTTCATAACATTTGGTATCAGAGCTTTGGATTCTAGGGTTTCGTTGCTCCAAAAAGGTCATCGTGGAATTTTCACTATAACTTGTTTTCTGTGACATTTCAGAAGTTGAAAAGAACACCCATTTGAGAAGACATCGCGCTAAATCTTGGGTCCGAATTTCATAGCATTTTGCACTATATTTGCGGAGATATGATCTGAGGAATTTGGTCTTTTTGCAGACTCCTAAATTACATTCCAAACAGTTGACCTGGGGAAAATCATCATAACGTTTTCTCTGAGCATTGGATTGAAATTTCGTAAAAAGGTGTAGAAAGAGGATGGACTTTAGTTTCTTCTATATATTTTTCAGAGCCAGAGGTCGAAACAGTGACTCATGGAACGTCGTACAAGTTCGCTCTACTGAACTAGTCTATAATCTGGTCATCTTGGGAGATTGTGTATAACTTTTTCTTGGAGAATCCAATTTGGATCAGAATGGTGGCATTAGAAAGAGGACGCAGAGGGCTAATACAAGTCCAAATTTTAGAACTTAAAGATCCTAAAGTACAGAGTTACAGTCGTTTCAAGATCGAGCTCCTAAAATCAAGAAAAAGCAAGATGAAGAAGTTTAATGGCAAGGATCCGGTAAATTGGATACTTTAGATGGAGCAATATTTTGATCTACATGGTGTACCACTATT
>APFE031674350.1:3080-16690 GCA_000404065.3 Pinus taeda | reverse complement strand
AATTGGAAAGAGTAAAAGGGCTTTGTGACATAGTGGAAAGCAAAATTATGGAAACCAAGAAGCATACCCCTCACAACTATAAAGATGGAAGTGTTGATTCTCCTAGCCTTCCACAACCTACAAGGGTTACATCACAACGATTGGAAGAAAAAAGAGAAAAAGGGCTTTGTTACAATTGTGATAGAAAATGCACTAAAGGTCATAAGTGTGCTGATAAGAAATTATTTTACATAGAATATGAATAGGAGGAAGAAGAAACATAAAAAGAAGAGGATATATGCCAGGACCCCACCCCAAAGAAAGAAGAAATGAATCAGACCAGATCTTGTAAAGCATTGGCAAGAATTACCACTCCTAAAACTCTCAAGATAGAAGAACATATCAAGAAGAAAAAGGTGCAAGAAGTGAAAGATCAAATCGAGAAAGAAGAAATGAATCCAACCATATGTTGTAATTCATTGGTCGAAATTACCACTCCTCAAACTATCAAGATAGAAGGACATATCAAGAAGAAAAATGTTCAAGAAGTGAAAGATCACATCAAGCATCAAGAAATGAATCCGACCATATCTTGTAAAGGATTGGAAGAAATTACCACTCCTCAAACTCTAGAGATAGAAGGACATATCAATAAGAAAAAGGTTCAAGCAGTGAAATATCACATCAAGCATCAACAACAAGTTCTCCAACTTTTATAGGATAACACCACTTCGGTGAAAAATCAAACGAAACAACAGGTAGATCAAAGTCGTAGTGAAAAATGTTTTGATGTAGGTGATTGGGTATTTTTATTGCTACATCTAAAGAAAGCCATTTATGAGAAGGAAATGTTGGCAATACTACATGCACTTAAAAAATGGCGACCTTACCAAATGGGAAGACTCTTTAAGGTTAAAATGGATCATGATAGTCTTAAATACTTTTTAGAACAACTATTATCTTTAGAAGAACAGAAAAAATGTGTCACAAATATGTTGGGTTATGACATTGACATCATCTATTGAAAATGGAAGCAAAATTTTGTTGCAGATGCACTCTCAAGAAAGGATGAGGATGTGGAAGCTTGTTTTGTGCTATTTCTATTATCCAACCAGATTAGATAAACGAAGAAGTATGGCCACTTATTCAAAAGCAAAAGATCCCAATTCATATAATATTGCCAGAAATTGAAGAGGAAGGAAAAATCATATTGGAACTTGGACTAATCACAGAAACAAGAACCCGATAGCTATGAAATTGATCAATTTCAGAGTATCTCATCAAGTGGAAGAACTTACCCGCTGAAGATTCCACATGGAAGGACAAGAATTTTATACAGAAGCATCAAGAACTACTCAAGCGTTGAGGACAACACTTTTTGAAGGAGAGGGGCATGTTAAGCCCCTATACTGCTAGTGTAACCCCTTATTGTTATTATTACAATCCACTTTATTATATTGATGTACCCATGTAGTGCCCATATTGTTACTATTGTGCCCCATATAAGCCCACTATTGTTATTATTGTGCCCTTACATTATTATTGTTATGTAGGCTCTGATTATGTTATGACCCCTTAGACTCCTATATATAGAAAGGAGGCATTTTCATTTGTATCATCTAAGAATTGTTAATTAATGTAATGTAAAGGAGGTTGCCCCCTCAAAGAGGCTGAATTCTAACGCGTTGATCTATCTTTTCTATATTTTCTTGAGCTGGTTTCATAATAGGTTGTCTTGGAGGAGCACGAGGTAATGGTTGTGGTTGAGGAGGTGATGGAGGCAAAAGAGAAGGGGGAGAGTTGTATTGGGGCATCCACCCCTAATGAGGTGCATTCCACTGAGGTTGAGACTAAACGTGAGAATGAAATGAATGAGCAGCAGGTTGAGTATGGTATTGAGATGGATACAGCCAAGGAGGGGGTGCGGACCAGGAAGGATGAGCAGGGGGACCCCAAGAAGGTATGTGAGTGGATTTATTGGGGTTGTAATAGGTCTTGGATGTCCCTTGCATTCCCTACTGGTAAGGTCTGGGTCCATGTGGCCTCCTTTGGTTCATGAAGTAGAGTGGTTCACTGTCTCCTTCAACCCCTTAGTACATAGCTTTAAATCCAGGTAAGGATGGACACTGATTTGTAGGGTGGTCTTCTTCACAGAAAAAACACACCTCTACGGAGTGCAATGGACACTCATTCCTAGGATGCTTTCTAGTGCATCTAGGACAAAAGATGGCATGGCCAAAGCCATCTTAGCTTCCTCTTGTTTCTTTTGGATATGCAAGGTATCCATTTGCATGGAAATGGTCTGTCTCATCTCACTTTTGAAATCTTCCATCTGATTTGGAAACTCATTTTTGGATAAGGGGGCACTAGCTAAAAGTTGACTTCTCCTACCTCTTTTTTTGGCTACCCTAGAATGGTTTCTAAACATAGTCTTTATGTCATCATAAGGTAGCTGGTAGATGTCTCCCCTAGCTAGCAAATGGAGGGTATCTAGAAGGTATTCACGGATTCCTTGAAGCAGAACCAACTTCAGAGATTCGAGGTCAAGTGTGCACCTGACCCTTTTATAACTGAGTTGAAACCTCTCTTCATAGTCTTCTAAAGATTCATCACTTCCCATGGTCATCCGAAAGATTTCTTCCTTTGTTTCCTTTGACCTACAGTAAGCCCGATATTTGTCATTAAAGGCTCGTTGCATCTGAGCCCAAGTTGTGATATTGATTCCAGGTAGCCCCATGAACCAACGTAGTGCTGCATCCTTGAGGGTAGAGGGAAAGAGTTTCAACTTTTTCTCATCTTCTGCACAGTCATATGTTCGACAAAGGACAGCAAACTCGAACAAGAAGTTATCAAGGTCTTCAATGGTCAATCCATGGAAGTGAGGTAAGGCTGAGGGACTTATGTTTTTCATCTTTGTGTCCCCATTGGTTTCTCGGATGGGAAAGGTGCCTTCTATTCTCTCCCCATTTCCTATACCGTTTTTGTTTTCAGCCATGGTCTCAAGAGGAATGTTTTCTTTCTCTTCTTCTATTATAGGATCTTCGTATATCTATGGAGGTTCACCTATAGGTTCTTCTGGATCACTGCCACCAAAGAAGAGAGAAGGGTGACTTAGTGATGTGTTTGGGGTGTTGGGTAGGAATTTTCTTGAATTGTCTCTGTTCCTACAAGGCATGAAAGAGAATCTATTTTTAGGATTTTTGTGTTTCTTTTTCTGCTTGTACCTGCAAAAACTTGAAATCGATTGAACAACAAATTGTAGATAACTAAAATAAACCTTGATGAAATGAAAATTGCAGAATTGAAATGAAAGTAGGAAATGACTAATCTATGTTGCTGAAATGAAATTGTAGAATTGAAATGAAAAAAGGAAATGACTAATTTACTCTTGCTGAAATGAAATTGTAGAATTGAAATGAAAGCAGGAAATGTCCAATCTACGCTTGCTGAAACAAAATTGCAGAATTGAAATGAAAGCAGGAAATTTCTAATCTACTCTTATTGAAATGAAATGAAAGCAGGAAATGTCTAATCTACTTTTGTAGAAATTAAATTGCAAAATGGAAATGAAACAACTACTCTACTCTTGCTGAAATAAACTACTTAGCAGAATGTTGCAGTAGAAAATAGAAGAAAAGCTGTAATCACAAATACTCTGACGCTTCCCCGACAATGGCGCCAAAAATATGGTGGGCTCCAGTATTGCAGCAATGATGCTACAACTCATGGGACTCCCTTCTTTACTCTTATCAACTCGGTAGTTCGTAACAAACTTGGAAGCGGCGATGTTGTATGCACCAGTACTAGCTCTTGCTGCAGGCTGTCACTTGATCAGTTGGCACAAATTCGCTAGGAGCTCAAGCCAACTTCTATGATTTCTTAGAAGAAGCTTTTAATTGTGATAGAAGAAATCTAACTCAAAAGAGGCTATTCTACTTGCAGAAAGAGGATGAAAACTGAAAGGAAATGCAAACCCTAGCAAACCCTAGTTTTACCCACTAACCATACTTTTACGAGAAAAAGAGATGAAACTACTGAAATGGATGCCATGGACCACTGTCAAGGTAAAATGCATGTACTTAAGCTACTTCTGAAGGAAAATGTGGAATAACCATCTTTTCGTACTTTTGAGCAATTTTATGTAGAATTATTATGGTTGCATTTTAACTATTTGACTGTGCAGAGGTTTGGTGGAGAAAGGAGATAGATTTGGCTGTTGCAGATGATGAGGAAGGTGTGGAGATGACCTAAAGAGTCCCTAGCACCCTTCTAAAGAATTCTTTTGCAATCAAATTTCAAAAAATCGCTCGCATGAACTTTTACAAGAAGTCTGCAGGGGATCTACAGGAAGTTCTACAGGAACAGGCCGAAAGTGATTTTTGAAGGTTTGGAGGAGGAAAAATGGTGGGAAAGAGAAAATGAAGGTTGGATGAGGGTGTTAGAAGGTCTAGGACTCTGTTAGTGAAGATGAAACATGAAGGTGATGGTTGGATTGGTTCAAAGGATAAGAAAGCAATTTTGCACAAAAACGTAGAAATTAGGGCTATTTGGGAAAGTGTCGTGAATGAGTGGAGAAAGCCTTCAGAAATGGACTAGACTAGGTTGGGTGATGAGAGGATGATAAGCTGAGATGGTATTCAAATGAGCTGCACACATGCTTCGAAAAATTGATTCAAGGAGGTTTAAAAAAACAGAGTTTTACCTATTTTAACCTAATTTTTCCTTAAAAACTAGAAAAGTGCTAAACATAATTTTATGGACAAGAAATGATGCAAGAAAGCTATGAAAACTGAACAAGGAAAAATCCAAGCATGTAAATACAATTGATATCAACTTCTCCAACTTGAATTCACACACTAGCAATTGCATTGGAAAGCAAAAACAATGTTTTGGTGGCAGCAAGAGTGATTTGGTCTCAATTCATGGTCCCAAGGAGGGAGAAAGGAGATCAAAGCCTACTTGGTAGCCTTTTCGTGGATATTTTTCTATTATTGCAGCAAAATAACTAATTAACCTGAAGCAAGAACAACTATTCTAATCTTAAAAAACAACCTAAGTAATAAAGCAAGATTTAATCTAAATAATAGAAATTATTTCATGAATGCAAGAAAAACACATATAAATACAAGAAGGAGGTACTGGGCACTTGGGTTGGGCCAAACCCCAAGAGCTGCAGCCCCCTTAGAAAGATCAATGCTGGTTCAAGGCTGAATTCATCTTCATTGATAAAAAAATAATAGTCATATCACAAAACGGTCTACAGAAAGAGCTCGAAAATGAGCTGAATCCAAAGCTGCATTAAAGTGCGAAAATAGATTGTTCAATATCTAACCTACTCAGGCCTGAGGCCTTCTTATTTATATAAATTTAGGACTCCCAATAGTCCTCCTAAACTTTAGGAACTCGGCTGCCAAAACTTGCAGATAATAACAACTTCACTAGACCTGCTCGGCTGCCCTTGCGATTATCGATGTGGTGGCCTTTGAACTCCGAGTTGTTGGTGGAGAACTCGAGGAAGGGGTCATTAATGTAGGAGACACCCTTCCTATAAGTCCTCAGCTTGGTTTCTTTGAGTTTGGGCTGTCAATCTGCTCATAAATGCCTAGTCTTGTCCAAAAATGTCCAAAAATCTGCAATAAACACCCATTAGACTTTGTGGTAGAATGACTATCCCCATTCACTCAATTAACATAAATATAATCAAAAACATGCACAAAACTATGGATAATGGTGGATTAAATGGAAATAATATGAAAAATGAGCCCATATAGTTACCCATTTCTGGGGCTCATCAGAATACCTTGCCAAATTGAAAAATATTCAAGAACCCATCTTGAATAAGGGGAAGAAAGCAAGCTAATGGTCTCAAGAAAAAATGATTTTTCTATGCACAAATAGATTTTTGGGCTTGTCCTTGTAGAAATTGCAACCAATATTCTTAAGAGAAAGGATTGAGGGTGCATAAGAGAAAGGCCACCAGGGCCATGAATGAGGCACAATGAGGTCACTAAGTTGCTCAGAGGATGATCAACACTTTCAGCAGAGGGTATGATAAGCCTATAAATTAGACATAAATTAAGGCCCATGCCTCTAAATTAAACACAAATTAAGGCCTATGACCATATTTCAGCACGTTAAACCTCTCTTTTTGCATTAGATAATGTATTTTTAACTTCGATATATTCATTAGGAAGGTTTATGAATAATTGCATATTTGTGTCTAATATTATTTATTTTTGTAGAATATTATGAGAATATTGGGCATATTATGAAGATTTGGAGGTGGAGATAATTTAGGGACTTGCTCCCTACTATAGGAGGATCAATATTAAATAATAAATCAATAATATATTATGGAATTATGACACAGATTGTGGAACTCCAATGATTGAGAAAATCTAGAAATGTGTTCCTTGCCATTTCATGCAGATTCCTGGTATTGGGAACCAGATCCGCTAATCAAGGAATTTTGGTGGGGAAAGCTTCCTCCTTTCTTGGGGAATTATTCCTAATAATTTTTTATAAGTACCAAGTCAAATTTCCTTCTAGGGATAGATTTTCATTAGTGTTCTTGGTGAGAGAACTCGTATTTCTACAGCTCCATTGTATTTTCTTGCAGGGATATAGTTGTATTAATGAAAATAATGAAGATTGGTGTCACGATCAGCTTCTAAATATTGTTCTCCTCCATAGGTCTCTGAGTTTCCTTGGGCTTGTCCATATCAGGAGCCTCATAGCCCTTTTGTATCATTTTATTTCCTTATTTTCACTTCTTATTCACATGCATCCCTTGTTTTTATTTATTTCTATTTTTGCATTTAGTATTAATGAATTCTTGTTGTAGGATTGAGTTAAATGGTTGATGTAAGTTCTTTTGAAGGATCAAAATCATAATTTCATCCTTGGAAAATATTTGGACGGTCATTGTAATCATTGAGTTGTTCGGATTAGTCTTCTTATTCCCCAAATCTAGATTTCTAGAACTCCTTTGTGGCCACTAGCAGTAAATTTCTGATAATTTTTTAGAGCATGCTAATGAGCTTCAATAAAGTTGATTCCACTTGTATTAGATAAAAAAAACATTCTATTTCATAACAAAATTTACTCCATTTAATTTTTACTTGATTAGGTTGGGCATTTTATAGATTTACTAGCTCACTAGTTCTTGAATTTCTAGATTTTCGACTAGTAATTTTCTGCTATTTTTTTAGCATAAGTTAACATAGGTATTTTTGAGTGATTTCACTTGGAATGGAGACCTAAGACATCCTAGTAAATAAAAAAATAAAAATAAATTGTCCTATCCAAATTGGATTTGATTTTCTTGGTCATTCTATGAATTATAATTTCATATAGTAAATTTGTAACATCCTGTAGTAAAACAGGGGATCCTGTAGGAGAACTAGTACATCCTGTAGGAAATCCTGTAGCGGCCTGTTTTGAGCCAAATTTGAGAAAAATCATCATTGAAGCTGGGATTAGGCTCCTACTTGACCTCCAAGCCATCAAAATCATTGTACCACTTTTCCTCCACACTTGTCTCCCCTGCCAAAGATCAAGGAAAGGTTAGCATTTGCATTTGTAAAGAAAAATGATTAAAAAAATGAGTTCTTTTATATTTACACATGCACACAAAAGTTAGTACTCTCTAGATCAGATTTCATGCTTAGATTATTTAAAACATCACATCTGAAAAATAGGGTTAAAATAGGGTTCTTTTGCAAGCAAAGTGTGTTAATAAGTAGATAAAGGATTTCATGTTACTTTACAAGAATTTTTAAATTCAGTCTTTCATTCCTGCAAATAGGCAACATTTCTTTTCTCTCATGACAACAAAAGAAGGAAAAATTGTATGCTACACATATAGTGCTGATACCTCTTATATTTGTACAAACCTCGGGTTGATAATTAAAAGTTGGTAGCCTTGGGAGTTGTAGCATTCTTGCTGCAATACCGAGGCTCATCATTCCTCAGGAGAAGTAGCGGGTGAGACTTTGGCCTCCCAATTAGAATTGGAATTTTCCCTCATTGCATCATGGTGTCTTCAATGATGGGAAGTGTCTAGTACTCAGATAGTGGAGCTTCTTTCCACATGACTAGTGACAAAGAGTAATCCAGTGAACTGGAGGAGAAAGATCTCAAGATGCATATCAAGATGGGTGATGACGATAAGTATAGTGTTACTAGTGTGGTCACTATTACTTTTCAGATGGAGCATGTGGCTTCCCTCACCTTGAAGAGTGGTATGCATGTACGCAGAATGAAAAGAACTTGGTATCCATTTCCATGCTTGAGCATAGAGGATATGTTGTAATCTTTTCGAAAGGAAAGGTGTTCCTTCGACACATAGCTATGGGTCAAGTAAAGAATATAGGGATTCGAGTTCAGAATATCTATAAGGTAGAGGTAGAGGATTGTGCTGCTTTGAGTTAAAAAACGTAAAATATGTTGAGCCGAGACATCGACAAGTTGTGGCACATGCAATTGGGCCACTTGCATCATGGGGCTTTGAAGATATTGCAGCAAATATCTAACGGTCTTCCCAAAGGTACGTTTGAGCAAGTTGATACATGCAAGGGTTGTACTTTGGGAAAACACACCAAGTCTTCCTTTGGAGATAGAGATAGTCGAGTAGAGTTTATTATGGAGAAAGTCCATTCAGATATGTGTGGACCATTCTTGACAGTATGCATCGCCAAACACAAGTACTATGTTATATTCGTAGGTGACTATTCTCGTAAATGCTGGATATTTTTCATGTACATAAAGGATCAGAAATTCACAAAGTTTTGTGAATTCAAAACATTGGTCGAGAAAGATTCGGGTAAGAAGGTTAAATCTCTATGGAGTGAAAATGGTGGAGAATATGTCTCCAATGAGTTTAAGAACTTCTGTGTAGTGGAAGGGATTAAATTAGAGTTGATGACACCTCATAACCCTCAACAAAATGGGGTTGCCGAGAGGAATAATAGGACCATAATAGGGGCAGCAAGGGAGATGTTGCATGATCAGAGCCTACCACTACACTTGTGGGTTGAGGCATGCAACATAGTGGTTTATGTTAAGAACCATAGCCCACATCGGATACTTGAGAGTAAAACACCAGAGGAAGCTTATCCTAGTAAGAGGCTAGATGTTGGTCACTTCAGGATTTTTGGATCATTGGTTTATTTCCATGTGACCAAATATGCACGGAAGAAGCTTGAGCCAACAACAGAGTTGGGGATCTTTGTGGGGTACGTTGATACTCCCCACAACTATCGGGTGTACATGCAAACTCGTTAGATGACAATGGTTCGCAGGGATGTCAAGTTTGATGAGGAGAAGGCCATGCGAGTATCCCTTGAGAGGGAGCTTGAGCTACATGCAGAGGAGGAACTTTTAGTTCTTAAGGTTGAGGAGCCTCAGATTGATGTGGAGCAACCACATGCAAAGGTTCGAGGAGTGGAGACATGGAGCAGCCACATGCAGAGGTCCCGGGAGTGTAGACATCCACTCATGTAGAGTCTTCCAGAGAGGGAAGAAAGCACGCTAGAGAGGCTGACAGATTGTTGGATGATGCAAAGGAGAATGTGGGAGCACCCTCTTCTCAGCATAGGCAAAGGAGGTCACTGGAGAGGTACACTAGATACATGGCACTTATGGGTGCATGTGTTGTGGTAGAGCCATCTTCCTTTCAGGAAGCAGTGCAGTAGCTAGTTTGGGTTGATGCGATGGTGGAGGAGTATGACTCCATAGTTTGAAATAGTGTTTGGGATGTGGTCCCTAGACCAGAGGAAAAGTCAGTTGTGAGATCCCATTGGCTTTACAAGGTAAAGAAATATGCAAATGGTAATGTTGAGAAGCATAAGGCCATATTTGTGGCCCGTGGCTTTTCACAGGTACAGGGGATTGACTATGATGAGACCTTTGCTCCTGTTGCAAGGTACTTGTCAATCAAATCTATTTTGGCACTATCAGCATAGATGGGTTGGAAGATCCATTAGATGGATGTGAATACTACCTTCCTCAATGGCATGATTTAAGACAAAGTGTACATAGAGCAACTTGAAGGTTTTGAAACCTTGGACCATGAGTCACATGTGTGCCGACTCAAGAGAGCGTTGTATGGGCTAAAGCTAGTAGATGCGAACCTATATCACATAGTGGTGGAAGATAAGATTTTTATCATGTACTTTATGTAGATGATCTCATACTAACAGGTGGTCAGAAGCTCATCAAATCTTTCAAGGAGGACCTTGCAAGAGCATTTGAGATACTCAGAAGATTCCACATGGAGAGTAGTAAACCCATGGAGACTCTACATGGTAACTGGAGGAAGGAGGATGCTACTTCAGGAAAAGAAGTGGAAGCTACTATTTACAGATAGCTTGTGGGTTCACTCATGTATTTGGTGAACACATGACTAGATATGTGTTATGTAGTTAACCAACTTAGTCAAGTGATGGTTAGGCCTACCAAGCTGTATTGGAAAGTGGCAAAGCATGTATTGAGATACCTCAGAGGCACTACTTAGTTTAGGTTGTGGGACAAATGGATTGATCAAAATTGGATCCATAAAGAATGATTAACAGATCCATGGCTCTACTAGGTCGGGAAAAACTTCAAAGAATTTAAAACATCGATCAAAAACACCTCTAAACCAGTGGCAGTGGTAGCCAGCGTGGAACGACGAGGACCTCGATCAAAGCACGTTGACTGAAATTAGCCCCTGGGAGGCCTGGATCGGGAAATAAAAGGACTTTTTGATGTGCGATTAGCGCTAGCTGGGAGAAAACCCTCAAAATGGAGAAGCCCCGAGCACTAAGTCACATGAGATCCGGGAAAACCGTGGGACAAAAAGGCTAAGCGCTAAAGGCGGGACCCACTCCAAAACCGACGGTATTGATTGGGGGCATCCATGGGTGGTAAGCAGTTTTGATGAAAAAGGAGCGATTCCACTCATCGGCCGACATGTGGCAAGCGGAGGAGAGAAAATCTCTGCTCATCACGTGCTAACGGTCAAGCTAGTCAACCGCATGGGACAAGCGAATGGCGTTAGATCTGGGGGCTCCAGATCTAACGGTTGAGATCGTGCCCGATGGAGAAGACAGAAATGATAGAGGGTTAAGCCATGATTTAGAAGAACTTGAGGTCCACTTTGACCACCAAGGTGGTGAAAGACTCATTCCACAACGTAACCGAAGAATTGAACCAATGAAGCAAGCTGGTGCAGTTCGCAAGAGGACAAGTGGCCATCCCTGAGAGCCTGATGATGGCATTGAAACAGGGAACTCCAAGCGCAACTGCAAGCAGGCGATTGAACAGAGGAATAAGAGGAAACAAACTGCCATGAGCTCAAATGGATTTAAATCCATGAACAAAGAACAGAAAGAATACACCCAGAGAGGAACACCGAAGACATAAGACGGAGAAGAGAAGAACCAGTGAAGCAAAAAGCAGAAGGAAGACAGAGACTGATCTAACCAAAGGCAGCGTCGAGCACCAAAGAGCTTAAGAGATTCGAGTCATTCCTGAGAGGATCTGACAGACCAGAGAGGTCAAAGAGCTAGTAAGGAAAAGAGTCTGTGTACTCTAGTGGTTTGGGGAATCCAAAAACCACCCTGCCAAGCCAATTGTTTCAGGAGACTCATATTGAGCTCCTTCATTGTAATTCTTTGCTTCAAGACACAATAAAAGAAGGCCACGATTGAGAGCTGGACCGGAGATGTAGCCCTGGGGGATACGGTGAACTCCTTATTAATTTCTTGTGTTCTTGTATTTGCTTATTGTATTTCTCTACTGTTTTCCATTTCAAGTGTCTGTGTATTTGCAATCTGATCAATTTTTTGCTTAAATAACATAGACACACACACCAACGTATGAGTCTGTAATACCTTCATTTAATAAATCTTTAATTGAGGTCACTCATAGGGTGATTAGCAGATCAAGTGGTATTAGATCATTAGGCTGTAAGGTTAGACAAGCTTGTGTTGGTTTAGCTATTGAATTCTCACTAGATCAAAGCTCAAATTAGGAGAAGGAGAGTTGGTCAAAACTAATCTTGAGATTGGGAGAGTCTTTCCTCATAAGACAATGTCAGAGGAAGGTTCTCTGGGGCCAGACCCTCAATTCATATAAAGTTTCCTAGCTATAAAGTCTATGGTAGAAGAAATGTATAAGGACTTCAGAAAGCATAAGGATGAAGATTCATCAGGTTCTAAACAAGACAAAGAAGAAGATGAGTCTCATTCCCATGACCACTCAAAGGGAAAAAGGAAAGAGGAAAGCTTTCTCACACCTCCTAATAGCCCTCTGCATAATAAGAAAGCATCTTTGATTAAGCTAGATATTAAATTTGACTTGCCTATATATGATGGAGAGCTAATTGCTAAAAAATTGGACAATTGGATTAGACAAATTGATGTGTATTGCAAAGTGAAAAACATCGACTCGGGCAAGAGAAAAATTCAGCTGGCAAGCCTACACCTAGGAGGCACTGCCTTGGTTTGGTGGGAAGGCAGAACCCAAGCTGACATGAAAAGACATGGTAAGACTATCTCTGTCTGGAGTGACTTTGTTTCTGCAATCAAGAAGCAGTTATATCCATTGGCTTACATGCAAAAAGCCATGATGAGTTGGCAAACTCTTCGGCAGTTGAAAGGGAAAAGTGTGGAAGGGTACACTCAAGAATTTAGAAAGAGAGCATTGATTCTAGGGATCTCATTAGACTCGCCAGAGACTCTTTTGGAGTACATTGGTGGCCAACACAGCTACAAGAGGCATACCACCCTCATTTTTAATCCCACTAGTATAGATGAGGTGTCTGTACAAGCTACTCATCTAGAATCTAGAGGAAAGAATGGAAATTGAGAAGTTGGGGGACCATCCCAACCCACTGCAAACAAGAGAAAGGAGAAAAGAAAGCAAAAGTGGAAAGCAAGGAAGGCGAACACTACACAGAAAGGCAAAGCTTCATGCACTCACTGTAAAAAGGAGGGGCATGATGATGAGCACTGTTGGATTTTTCATCCAAAGTTGAGACCTAAGAAGTCTGAGGGCAATAAGAAGAAGACTTTTGCAACTATTTAGAAAGATTTGGGGTTAGACTCGGGAGATGAAACAACCATTGCAGCCACAGGTATAAAAGGTAAGAATTTTGAAGCATCTACTAGTAATTCTGCTCAAAATATTATTGATGAAGAACATGCGAGAAGAAGACATGAGATTTTCCATATTCGAGTTGTTTCCAAACATCAAATATTGATACCTTGTTTGATAGTGGCTCACAAGTAAATTTGATTTCTGAAGCAATTGTAAAGAAATTGGGATTAGCAACTTCACCTCACAAGAAATCATACCCATTAGGATGGTTGAATGATAAAGTACAACTACACGTGACTAGACAGTTTAAACTCGAGTTTTCTTTTGGGTTAGCATTTGTAGATGAGGTTGAGTTAGACATAATTCCTTTGGATATATGTGGAATTGTTTTAGGAAGTCCTTACTTGTATGATAGAAAGGCTATTTTTTCTATAGAGCTGAGAACAAGTATCTACTTGTTAAATATGGAATCGAATACTTTGTAAGAGCTCATAAGCTCAAGAATAATTATACTCTCATAAACTTAGGGCAGATGAAAAGAATGATAA
>APFE031674347.1:75248-98419 GCA_000404065.3 Pinus taeda | reverse complement strand
CTATGAGTCAAAGCTTTGCCTTGGTGATGCAGAAAGAATTTGAAATGTCTTTGCTTGGTGAACTGACATACTTTCTTGGACTGTAAATCCAACAAAAAGAAGGCGGGATCCTCTTGTCTCAAACCAAGTATCTCAAGAAGATCTTGAAGAAATATGGCATGGAAGATGCAAAACCAATATGTACCCCCATGGTTACAGGATGCAGTCTGAGTGCAAATGATGAATCAGTAGCAGTACATCAGCCAACCTATAGATCTATGATTGGAAGTCTTATTTATTTGACAAGTACCCGACCAGAAATCATGCATGCAGTGGGAATAGTTGGAAGATTTCAGGCTAATCCAAAGGAAACTCATCTTCAGGCAGTAAAGAGAATTTTTAAGTACCTTGAAGGAACTCAAAACTATGGCTTATGGTATCCTAGAGATACAGATCTCACACTTCATGCTTATACAGATGCAGATTGGGCCGGAAGTGTGGATGACAGGAAGAGCACAAGTGGTGGTACATTCTTTATGGGTCCCAGATTAGTATCTTGGTTCAGCAAGAAACAGAGTTCGATTGCTTTATCTATAGCTGAAGCGGAATATGTGGTTGCTACATCTTGCTGCACTCAACTCCTTTGGATGATGCAAACCTTGCAGGATTTCCAAATCACTTGTACACCACCTATTTCCATCCTATGTGATAATACAAGTGCAATCAGCATCTCAAAAAACCAAGTCATGCATTCAAAGAACAAGCACATACCGATCAAGTATCACTTTCTCCGGGAACAAGTGTTGGAACAAAAGGTCAAATTGGAGTATGTTCCTTCTAAGGAACAAGTTGCTGATATTCTCACCAAACCACTGCCCAGGGAAACTTTTGAATGTCTCAGACAGAAGCTGGGAGTAGTTGATGTATCATCTTGCTGTTAAATTTTGTCTGTTTTAGAGAAAAATGTGTGTACGCGTGTTGGCTGAGGAAGACCAACGTACATACGCGGTTTTGTGCTAAGAAAGTCGCGTATATGGAGGCTTGATGGATATCAGAAGGAGCAGGGTCTGGTTGAAGATATTATAATGTGGGTCTGACAGAGACCATCCAGCACAGGTTCAGAGGGAGCATATAATCCTCTAATAATGTATTGTTGGCATTATCTTAGAAGCTTTTGGTTCTAGTTCATAGCTGTTGTTGATTTCAGGTGGAACAGAGGCAGAGGAAGAACAGAAAGAAACCTTGATTGTTGATCTAATGGTGATTGACAGTTGCTACTATCTGTTGTTGGTGACTGTCATAAGTATTTTTTTTCTTATATGGTGTCAAGGTCATGTAACGGCCTATATTTGTTTCCCCACTATACCTGGGATGAAGATGTAATGTATTTGGTCATCATATGTAAATATCTGATATTCCCACTTGGTTGAGTGGATGATCCTCACTTGGTTGGGTGATGGATGTATGTAGTGAGTCTTTTGGTGATAGGAAGGTCTTTTATGATGCACAAGTCTTGGTTCTTCTTGAAGAACATCTTTTTGCAGATCTTGCCTACAGTCAGGGGGAGCATGGTCAGCACAGCAGAACAGAGATTTCAGCATGTACTCAGCGGGAGCACAACCCTTTGCCCTTGATGACAAAGGGGGAGAATGATCTGGAGGATCTTGGTGTTGCCATCAAGTCCAAAGGGGGAGATTGTTGGCATTATGGCATAGGTTTGGAGCTATGGCACAGGTGTTGTCCTTGATGGCAACTCAACTTGGTGACAGATCTCAGTTCAGACGCCCAGAAAGAAGAAAAAGTCATATACGCAGGTTCATCTAGACTAAGACGCGTATACACTCGGGTTATACGTTACAAAAGCACGTATATGTTGGGGAACCTACTTTTGGTCCATGGTAGTTAGTACTTGGGAATTGAACCTATGTTTTGGACCATGGCGTCTCATTAGATGTGTTGATCCCTAGTTTTGGGTTCATGGTATTGAAATGTTATGGTTTTGGACCATGGTATTGAGGAAGGCCTAAGTCTATAAAAGAGGAAGGAGATCATGTGGCAAAGGATCATCCGCATTATTATTGAATATCTGATAAAGTGTTGGTATATTGGTAATTGGGTTGTGATGCAGATCTGGATCTGAATGAAGGAGGAACCTTAGCGCAAAAGAAGGATAAGACCTATTCATGGGTCATAATCTTTAAGCTTGAATGATAGTATCTTTATATGATTTTGATCTGCTAGATGTGGCGCTTGCTTGATCTATAAGTCTGATAATCTGAGTTAATTAGTAATTGAATATCTGAAAGAGTGAATTATCCTTTATAGATCTATACGCAGGTTCAGTGCAGTGAAGGTGCGTATACACGCAGGTTCAGTGAAGTAAAAACGCATATACGCAGGTTTCTTCATATACGCATGCATACTTCAGGATGATAAAGTAGCATATATGTTTTAAACTGTGATCTTGCTGCTTTTGTTCATTGCTGCTATGTTCTGGGTTCTGTTTTAGTGTGTGGTTACTGGTACTGTGTTTTGGGTATAGCTGCCAGAGGAATATCTACTTGTTTCAGATCTATTTGGTGAAAGGAGATTGTTTGATGTATAAATTCTTGATGATTGATTGATGTTCATGGATCCAATCTGAAAATTTATGAAACGTGGTCCCTGGAAGAAAGAAAAGGTTGTAGCCTTCTGTAGGCCAGCACCTACATACTAGTATCTTGGCTAGTGCAAGAGCTAAGGGGGTTGTAGCTCCCTTCCAGGAGAGTCTGGAAAATGAGAGAGAGTTGTAGTTCTCTGCATGTTGCAGCCTGTGTACTGGTAAAGGACTGCACTAGTACATTGTGAACAGAAGTTGCTAATTAAAGAAAGATAGAGACGAATTGCAGCAGGTGGTTTTCACCCACATTAGGTTTCCACCTTATATCTTGTGTTCTTGTGTGTGATTGTCTTTCTGCTCTATTTTACTGTCTCTGGTTACTGGTTATTTGATTCTGCATCTCAGATTAACAATCATCATCAGAAAGTTAAAGTAAATTAAAATATTGCTTCGTATACGCGGGTTTCCTTCGGAATAGTTGCGTATGTACGCGGGCTTAATTAACTGAAGTAGCATATACAATTTGGTTTTAGAAAAAGAATATTTGACTAGATAATAAGTATTCACCCCCTCCCCCCCACTCAGTATTATTTCCAACAATTGGTATCAGAGCAGGTCCTTCTGAAAAAGCTTGATTGCTTGAAGGAAGATATTTCATCATGAGCAATTACGAGAGGGAAGCATCAATTAGGCCACCAGTTTTTGATGGGACAAACTTCGTATATTGTAAGGTAAGAGTTACTACCTATCTTCAATCTCTGGGTACTGAAGTCTGGGATATCCTAGATATAGGGTATACTTTTCTAGCATCAACTCCCACATATCTGGCTGAGAAGAAGAAATATGAAACGAATGCAAAGGCGGTCAATACTTTATTGGGATGTCTATCACAATCTAAATTTGTCAAAGTCATGCAGTATAAATCTGCAAAGGAAATATGGGACAAGATTGTTCTTAGTTATGAACGAGATGATCAGGTAAAACGAGCAAAACTTCAAACCCTCATAATTCAGTATGAATATCTCATAATGTACAATGATGAAAGTGTGGCTAACTATTTTCTTCGTGTATATGAGATTGTTAATTGTATGAAAAAATTGGGTGAAGAAGTAAAGGAAGCTGTTGTAGTTGAAAAAGTTCTAAGAGATTTGTCCCCTAGATTTGAATCTAAAGTCTCTGCAATAGAAGAAAAGGAGAATCTTCAAAATCTTAAAATGTCACAGCTCCATGGAATTCTAACTGCTTATGAGATGAGGAAAGGAGGACCATCAGATAGGAGAGAAGCTTCCCTCAAAGCATCTGGCAAAGGAGGCTACTATGAGTCTGGACACATATTAGAAGAAGAAGAAGAATCAAATTTTGTCAAACATCTTCAATGGGGCACTGGACGATTCCCAGGTAAGTTGCCATTCAAATGCTTTTCTTATGGAAGAGTAGGTCACTATACTACCAAATGTCCTCACAAGGATAAGATTGACAAGGGAAAGGAACCTGTTAGAAGGTACAAGAAGCAGAATGCAAATAAGAAAAGCTATTACACTCATGAAGATAGTGATGGTCTATCAAATAGCGATGAAGATGAACGAGGTAATCACTATAAACTTTTAATGGCTTTTGAAGATGAGGATTATGTGGATGCTATAGATATGGATGGATTTTATGAAGAAATTTCTAGACTCAAAAGATGTTTAGAGGAAAGGAATATGATCATTGATACTCTGCAAACTCAACTTGATGAAAAAGAAAAATCTCTTGAGAAGTTAGAATGTGAAATTGTTGACCTTAGAAAAGGATCTAAAACTCTGGATGAGATTATCAGTGTGCAGCATTCCCCTCTAATCAAGACAGGTCTGGGGTATAATGGAGAAGCATCTCAAGCTTCCACCTCTAAAAGTTATCTTGATGCAGCAAGGAGTGAGCAAAGGCCTAACAGAAATCATCAGGTAAATTAGGGACAGTCTTCCTCAAGGATGAACAAAGGCTATCAAGAAAATCAGGGGCATGCTACCTTAAGGACAAACAGAAGCTACAACCAGCCACAGTAAACTCTTCCCAATTTTCTTCAAGAATGGATGGCAGTAGAAACTACAATCGGTTGGATGATAGTTGCAGAAATTTCTTCAATGGCCAATGTTTCTCTTGCCATAACTTTGGTCAGAAAGCAGCTCAATTTGTTGCCTATAAGACAATCATGAATAGAGAAGCTTAAAAACAAAGAAGTATGCCTGCAATCACGAAGAGGACCTATAACAACTTCTCTACCCTTGAAAGTGAAATTGAATGTTCTATTTGTAATAATTTTGGTCATGAAGATTCTGAATGCAGGAGCAGATTTTGGAAGACAACTCAGAAGGAACAAACCTCAAGTGCCAAAACATGGAGAATGAAGGTACCACAACTAGAAAGATGTGGGATAGCTTTATATGCAGAAGGACAGGAAAATCAATGGTACATTGACAGTGGACGCTCGAAGCATATGACAGGTGATAAAAAAAAACTTGAATCATATACTGCTTTAGAAAAGGGAAAGAAAGTTTCTTTTGGAAATGATACTCTGACATCCATAAAAGGAAAAGGCATTGCTCAATTGAAAGAGGATGTCAAAGCTCGAAATGTTTTATATGTTGATGGCTTGAAGCATAATCTATTGAGTGTCAGTCAGATGTGTGATAATGGAACCAAGGTGATATTTCGATCAAATGGGTGTAGTGTTCATGATCTTGATACAGGAGAAACAGTTATCAAAGGAAAAAGAACTCCAAATAATCTATACATATTTGAAGAAGGAGAACAACAATGCTATTTGAGAAAGAATGATGAACACTGGTTATGGCATCGAAGGTTAGGGCATCTAAGCTTTTCACAAATAAGAAACGCATGCAAGTATCAGGCAGTTCATTGTCTTCCAGACATCAAAATTCCATACAACACCATATGCAAATCATGTCAGTTTGGGAAGCAAACTAGAATTAACTTTCCTGAGAAGGAAGGATCAACCAGCAGGCCTCTTGAGCTAGTTCATAGAGATGTATGTGGTCCATTCAGGAAAAGGTCACCTCGAGGAGAAGAATACCTTATATTATTCATCGATGACTTCTCCATGATGGTTTGGTTAGGACTTATGAAGCACAAGGACGAAGCATTCGAAAAATTCCAATCCTTCAAAGTCTTGGTTGAAAATGAATCAGATTACAAAATTAAGTGCCTCAGGTCCGACAGAGGTGGGGAGTTTACATCAAATGAATTTTTCGATTTCTTTGAAGAGAATGGAATAAGAAGGTAATTCTCTACAGCTAGGACTCCTTGGCAAAATGGAGTGGTGGAAAGGATGAACAGAACAATCCAACAAATGGCAAGTGCTATGCTTGATGAGTCTGAAACTCCCGCAACCTTCTGGGGTTAAGCAACATATGCTACGGTTGTTATTCTCAACAAAACAAATGTCCGAGTAAATAGCACTCAAACTCCGCATGAGCTCTGGCATGGTGAGACTCCTTTGGTAAAACATTTCAAAATTTTTGGGAGCAAATGTTATATCAAGAATACTGATGAACATCTTGACAAACTTGAACCTAGAGCAGATGAAGGAATTCTCCTTGGATATTCTCCCTACAGCAAGGCATATAGGTGTTATAACAAAAGACTTGGAAGAATTGTTGACAAAATTGATGTTGTGGTCAATGAAAAAGGATACATCCCTAGACAAGTAAATCATGAAGATATCGAAGAGGATGAAGACTACCCTCAAAATTAGTCTGATGGTGAAGAAGAAACTTATGAAGAAGAAACCCATGAGGAGCCAGAAGAACAGATAAGGGTAGAAGAGAAGACTCCATCTAGGTATGTTCAAAAGAATCATCATGAATCTCAGATTTTGGGGCAGAAGGAAGCAGGTGTACAAACTAGAAGAACAATTGCAGAAGCCTCAAGCTACTTGGCATTTCTCTCCTCCACTGAGCCACAAAATGTAAAAGAGGCATGCAAAGATGAATGCTGGGTCAAGGCAACAGATGAAGAACTTGAGCAGATTGAAAGAACAACACTTGGGAGTTGGTTCCTAGACCAAAAGATAAGAATGTCATAGGGACAAAATGGATCTTCAAGAACAAGTTGAATGAAAATGGGGATGTTATTAGAAATAAGGCCAGACTTGTTTGTAAAGGGTATGCTCAACAATAAGGAATAGACTTTGAAGAAACTTTTGCTCTTGTTGCTAGACTTGAGGCCATCCGAATGTTCCTTGCTCTCTCAAGCTTTCAAAAGTTCAAAGTTTTTCAAATGGATGTGAAATCAGCCTTTCTGAATGGGGAGTTAGAAGAAGAAGTGTACATTGAGCAACCAGATGGTTTCATCCTTGGGAATGATCCAAATCTTGTATGCAGACTTAAAAAGGCTCTCTATGGTCTTAAATAGGCTCCAAGGGCTTGGTACTATCGTTTGGACAAATATCTTCATCAACAAGGTTTTTCAAAGGGATCAGCAGATAGTAATCTTTATATAAAAATTGAAAATGACAAATTGCTAATACTTGTTGTGTATGTAGATGATATTATCTTTGGCAGTAATGAAGAAGCTATGAGTCAAAGCTTTGCCTTGGTGATGCGGAACGAATTGGAAATGTCTTTGCTTGGAGAACTGACATACTTTATTGGATTGCAAATCCAACAAAATAAAGACAGGATCTTCTTGTCTCAAACCAAGTATCTCAAGCAGATTTTGAAGAAATATGGCATGGAAGATGTAAAACCAGTATGTACCCCCATGGTCACAGGATGCAGCCTCAATGCAAATGATGAATCAACAGCAGTGCATCAACCAACCCATAGGTCTATGATTGGAAGTCTACTTTATTTGACAGGTACCCGACCAGGCATCATGCATGCAGTGGGAATAGTTGGAAGATTTCATGCAAATCCAAAGGAAACTCATCTTTAGGTAGTAAAGAGAATCTTTAAATACCTTCGAGGAACTCAAAACTATGGATTATGGTATCCTAGCGATACAGATCTCACACTTCATGCTTATACAGATGCAGATTGGGCCGAAAGCGTGGATGACAGGAAGAGCACAAGTGGTGGTGCATTCTTTATGGGTTCCAGATTAGTATCTTGGTTTAGCAAGAAACAGAGTTCGATTGCATTATCTATAGCTGAAGCGGAATATGTGGTTGCTAAATCTTGCTGCACTCAACTCCTTTGGATGATGCAGACCTTGCAGGATTTTCAAATCACTTGTACACCACCTATCTCCATCTTATGTGATAATACAAGTGCAATCAGCATTTCAAAGAACCCAGTCATGCATTCAAAGATCAAGCACATACCGATCAAGTATCACTTTCTCAGGGAACAAGTGCTTGAACAAAAGGTCAAGTTGGAGTATGTTCCTTCTAAAGAACAAGTTGTTGATATTCTCACCAAACCATTGCCCAGGGAGACCTTCGAATACCTCAGGCAAAAGCTGGGGGTAGTTGATGCATCATCTTGTTGTTGAATCTCATCTATTGGTTGTACGTGAGGTTTATATGTGGTATACGCATACATTTGATGGTTTATGGATTGGTTGTAGATCGATGGCACAGGTTCAGGGGGAGCACATATAATGCATTATGGTAGCACAGAAGGAGAACATGGATGCTGATCTGAACATGGCTGCAATATGTCTCTATCTCTTTCATGGTCATGGTGGATTATGGTTCTTCTTGAAGAAATTTATGGTGGATTATGGATCTTGTCAGGGGGAGCATTATCAGCAGAGCAAAGACTTAAGCATGTTCTCAGGGGGAGCATAACCCTTTGCCCTTGATGTCAAAGGGGGAGAATGACATTGAGGATCTTGAGATTGCCATCAAGTCCAAAGGGGGAGATTGTTGACATTATGTTTCTAGTTTGGCTCTATGGTACAGGTGTTGTACTTGATGGCAACTCACTCTTGCAATAGATCTCAGTTTAGGCACTCAAAATCATGGAAATTAAGATACCCGCAGGTAATCCTAGTACAAGCTGTGGACCCGCAGGTATGCCCAAGCAGTGCGTACATGCACGCAGGTGATACGTTCAGAAGGTGCGAACCCCAGTTTCACTCTCTCCAATGCATAAAAGCATGTGCACGTGGGAATCTTCATTAATGGTTCATGGTATTAGTCCGACAATTTTTGATCAAATGGTTTTGGTCCGTGGTATTGCATCCAAAATTATTGATCCCAAGTATTGGGTTCATGGTATTGTGTTATTATGGTTTTGGACCATGGTATTGAGAAAGGGTTGCCTATAAAAAGGAAAGGAGATCTCTTGGCCATATACTTGTGAAATTTTGAATATCTTAAGATCTGAAATTTTGGGTGACTGATTTTAAAAGCTAGATCTAAATCAAGGAGATAACTTAAGGTGAATCTATTGACATGTTGTGATCTCTCGGGCGCATGAACAGATCTGTGGATCTGACTGACTGTGGCACATTGGAGGACTGTAAATTTGGCCCTAATCAGAAGTCCGCAGGCGATCCGAAGGCGCAGTGCGGGGATACGCAGCTCAGTAAAAGGCTCAGTGCGGGAGTACGCTGCGAAGCCAAAGGCGCAGTGCAGGGTACGTAGCGCCGAAGAAGGCACAGTGTGGGGCGCACAGAGCACAGAAAAGGGTGAACTGTGAGGTACGCAGACGTGAAGAAGGCACAGTGTGGATGTACGCTGTAATTTGGAAGTAAAGGTGTGGATCTGAAGAAAAGTGCGCAGAGCAGAAGAACAACCAGAGCAGATCTACGCAATTCAGTCTCAGAAGAATTGTGGATATACGCAGGCCCCTATTGGTGAAGTTGCGGTCTTATATTGAAACATTTGTTGATTGACTTTTATCTATTGCAGCAGAGTTCTAGGTTTATATTTATGGTATTACTTTTCTATTTACAGCATTATGAAGAGTCGGGTGATTCATTGGGGAGATTGGGTGATTTACATGTACTTGGTGATTATTTGATGTTCATGGATCCATTTTGAAAATTAATGAAACGTGGTCCTTAAAGAAGTAAAAGAGCTAAGGGGGTTGTAGCTCCCTTCCAGGAGAGACTGGAAAACGAGAGAGAGAGTTGTAGCTCTCTGCAGGTTGTAGCCTGCGTACTGGTAAAGGATTGCACCAGTGCAAAATCATTGTAAAAGAAGTTTCTAATTGAAAGAAGATAGAGACATATTGCAGCAGGTGGTTTTCACCCACATTGGGTTTCCACCTTATATTTGGTTTTCTTTGGTGTGACTATCTGTTTTTCTTGTTTCATGATCATTATTATATACAAGTTAATGATCAATAAATTAGAAGAAGGCATATTGAAAAGAGTTTAATAATACTGATTCACCCCCCCCCCTCTCAGTATTATTTCCAACACCAAAGGGATCCCTGCCTCACATATGTTCATCTCCTCCACTCCTTACCATGCATCCCTCCATAAATTCCATTTTTTTTCACTTCATTGCTCCAATTCAAGAGAAAATTGTGTTTTCTATAAGATCCCCTGACTGGTAGATTTGTTAGATCCCCAAAAGTCATTCTAGACATGATCTAACCCCTCACCTCATACATTACCTTCATCCCTACATCCACACACACTCCTACTCCTTCTTTCCATTTAGCAGCATCATATATGCAGTCACAGACACCATCAGCAGACATCAACAGTAGCAACATCAGATCTGCAGTCAAGACACCATTAGCAAACAACATAGGAGGAAGAAGAATGACCATCAGCAGCACCTCTGATCTTTGAAAACGGTAGTGTGGCATTAAGGCCATAAGTAAGTATCCTACTCACTCACTCATATGCATCATTTGATAAAAAGTTGTAAAGGTTAAGAGGTAGTTGGTTTGTAAGTAAAAAGGTGGTCAGTTTCCTCTCAAAATCTAGTGGATTACATACATAGGAAACTCTATTTTTTCTCAAAGAATTTACTTATTTCTTCCTCAAGCCTCACAATTAAGATGCTCATCAATTATATCTTATGTGAGGGTAGATATAGTGTCGTTTATGGCTACCATTTTAGAGAGCTTGAAGAATTAAGATTTGGGGTAGAAACATTAGTTCGCCAATGACTCAACACACCGTATTTTCTGATGCAATCACTCATGGACTGCAGTAGCAAAGAAAAGACAGGAAATTCCCAATAGTTAGTTCACCATGGGTTGACCAGAATCCTCATTGAGGATGCCCTCTAAAACCTCAAGATCCCCATAACATGTTCAATGTTTAGAAACTTATCAGCAGAGGATGAAATCAAAAACCTCACCTATGATATTAATCCTTTTGTCCATGAGGAGGAGGCAAAATAAGAAGAAGAAGATACAGGGCTAGATGGGGATGAGATGGATGAAGAAGGAACTAATACAAAGGATGATGCTGAAACAGAAGAGAAAGAAAGCATTGAAATAGAGGAGGAGACGAAGCAAGAAACTATTAGAGATGAGAAAAAAAAATATAGAGGAAGGAGGCATTGAAACAGAAGGGGAAGAACAAAATAATGAGTGACCTAGGGTGTCTCCAGACGTCCCTGAGTAGAAGGCAATAGCTGCCATCACTACTCTCAGCACACTAGTTAAGCAAAAAAGGAAAACAAGGAGGCAAACCCCTCTACATTTCATAACAAGAAAGAGCAGCAAGAAACAAAAGAGATAGGTGGCTTTAGGGACAAAGAAGCTACTAAAAAATAAAATCCCATGGCCTTAATTAGCACCCATAATCTAATTTTGAATAATCCTTAGATGGCACCTCAATATCTTGCTACTCAAGGGCAAGAAATTTCACATTTCGAGGAAATTTTTAGGCTGCCAAGAAATGATAATATACATGCATGCATAAGGAGATGGAAAAAACTACCACATAGCTTGAAGATCAGAGAATATCAGTGGGAAGAAGTACAAAGGAAATCAGGCTTCTATAAACAATAAGTAGAGACCACAGCAGAAGCATGAGATGGAAGAGAGGCTACCAAAGCCACTAAGTTGCTCAGAGGATGAGGAACACTTTCAGTAGGGGTTGATGATGAGCCTCATCATTGAGTAATGATATGGGCCTTAGTTGACCTTAATTCACCTCCTAGCTTAGTCAAACCAACTATTCTCACAACTTATTGCATAATTTTGATTATATTTTGTTTATGAGATAAGTAGAGTTGGATATCTTGCTTTGTGGTCTAATGTGCATGTAATGCAGAATAAAGGATAAAATCAAGGAAAATGTAGGGATAAAAGATAAAAGCAAGGAACTATGGTAAAGGCCTTGGTAAAAGCTTGAATGAGACAAGGGAGAGGAATTACACGAGGTAAATCCTCCTCATTTACTACCCCTCCATTCGAATATCCCTTCATCAGCTGAAAGTACAAACAACCAAATCAAGAGTACTAGAAGGTAGCCAAGCAAGTGAAGGTGAAAACAACTAAATCAGGTGTACTAGAAGGCATCCGAGCAATTGAAAGTATGATTTTATCTTGAGTTGGGAGCCAAGCCTCCCTACTAGAAGGCATCCAAGCTAGTGAAAGGGACAGCATGAGTTTATCATTGAATTGGGAGATGTGCCTCCCTAATTTTGAGGGAAGTCATTGGAGACTTCAGATGTATAAGTAGAGAGGCTTAGAACCTCATTTTTTTTAGCCTCTAGTAGTTACAAAGAGTTAGCAAGGAATCAGACTTCTTATTGTAGAACTCTACTTTGTTTTCAAGTGGAAAGTCTTGTAACAGTTTTTTATTTATAATGAAGATGAGTTTTGTTTTGAGCCAGCACTGAGTTAACTCATAGGGCTGAAGCTCTTGGGTTAGTGCCCGACCCTAGCAGCCAAAGCTCCTCTTTATTGTATTGATATGCTAGCATAGATTCCTATTTTTTGTTCATTTTCTTAATTAGATGCATTTTCATTACAATAGTAGTCCAGATTCATGGCTTCCTATTCATTTGCTTAAGTAGTTCATTTCCATTACAGAGGTTTATTGTTTAACTGTTCATTTGCTTAAATAGTTGCAGTCGCATTACAGTAGTGCAGAGTAGATCATTTATGCTTTCATTCAATTAGCAGGTTAGAAAACAGAAGATCAATAAGGTTGCCCACAGGTGTCTTAGCCTCACCTACTCCCTCTAGGACCATGACATGAGGGAGAAACCCTGCAGCAACCCCAAAAACATAGAGTTTTAGTTTTTCATGAAGTTTGTTGTTTAACGCAGTCACTAGGTTCATTACATTGTTACTTTATTCCTTTCATGATCATCTTCTCCTTGACTCTCTTTGATCTCCCTCATATCCCTTTCATTCCCCCTCAGCATGAAATACTTAGGTGGAAGTTGTTAATCCATGGTTTAAATGGTTTTTCACCCATATATTTCCTTTCAAAGCAAAACCTGACAAATCACCACCTGATTCACATTTAACAATAACATTTTTCACTTTAAATCCCCACCATCAACCTGCCTCGTCAGATCCAACGGCTATTTCACACCCGCTCGCCAACTAGCTCTGTCAACTCTCCACCATTGATTTTCCTAGCCATATCTGACGGTTATCACACCATATTGCGTGGATTTATGTCCGATTGTTATCCACCTGAGGGCATGCAATAAGAGTGGTTTCCCCATGCTGCATGTCGCTTGGGGAGGCTAATCGCATAAAAACTTACCACTTTGAGGGCACATGATAAACAACATACCTCCCTCTAAACCCACTCCGTCATTTGCACACATTTTCTTCTCCCACTTTAACCTCCACCATCGATCTGTCCCTTCATCCAATGGCTATCGCTTCACCCGATTGCCAACTGTCTTGGTCAATCTCCACCATTAATCAACCTCACCTGATCTAACGGCTGTCGTGCCATATCGTGCAGATTTTTGTCTGATCATTATCCACCTAAGGGCATGCAGTAAGAGTGGTTTCCCCATGATATGTATCGTCCATGGAAGCTAATCATGTGAAATTTCAAAATACAGCTTGTGGTTTTGAGGGCACGTAAAATACAACTTACCACCTCCGCCAACCTACTACCATTTTCGTATGTTTCTTTTGCCGGCACTCTAATCTCCACCATTCATCTGTCGATTAATCTTGTCCGTCCATCTCTTGACTTAGCCTCCACGACATAATCTCAGCCATCCATCCTATAAGTTAACCCTATTCACCCATCTATTCACGTACCCTCTTGCAATCCATTCTCAGCTGTTCATTTGCCTTTCACCCGACTGATCTAATGGTTCTTATGCACTATTGCTCATTACATCCTCTTTTGACCAATTTTGATTTCCGACTGCTCTTCCACTTAAACACAGACTTAGCTTATTTTCCTTTGCTTACCCCTTAGTCTAGTTATGATGCTTTTACTTCTATAACTTAGAGAATTAGCATTAGATTAGTGATTGATCTAGTAATTCTGCTTCGCATAGTTGTTTAATTGGTTAGCTAGGGTCTGGTGTGAGTTAGCATTACAAGTTGTTTTCTTCATTACTGTAGTAGAGTAGCTCTCCCTTAGAATATATTTTCTCTTCTTTCATCAAAATCAAGCTTCTTCTAACCCTATAGAAGTCTGGCCTGGAACCCCTAGGGTCTCTTGCCAAATGAGTAGTGACAACAGGTAGTGCATATAGCACTGCCACCTCCAATTTTGTATGAACCCTGAGTTGATAAGTAAAGCTGGTAGCCCTGGGAGTTGCAACATTCTTGCTGCAATAACTAGGCTCATCTATGTCTTTTGAGGCATATCTCTTTGATGTCATGGTGATAACAACTGATGGAGAGAGATGACCTCAAAAGGTTGCAGTACCTATAAGACACAATGCACTCATGGAAAAAAAAAATTAGCTCAAGAAAAAAAGTTTATTCAGCAAGATCAAGGCAATAACTCACACAATTAGAGGAAATATTATTCAATTACTTGGCTAAAGGTGGGAGACTTGCCTCATGAACTTCACATTGTGCAATCTCAGCAGTCAAGGAGGCAACTAGAGGCTTAAGACTGTGCAATGCGCAGTCCCAGCTAGATAGACTGAGGGAAGGAACTATGCATTGCATAGTCCCAGTGGCCAGAGCGAAGGGTCAAGTTGTGTGACTACGCAATGCACAGTTGGGAAATGCAAGGACTGCACATTTCACAATCTCGACAGCCAATCTTGAGGCTTGCCTATTGAAGTTGCAAAATGTGTCATTGGGGAAGGCAACTAATGGCCATGATTGCGCAGATCTGCTTGGGAAGGAGAGAAAACAGTGACAGATCTGAGTGTTGGGGTAGAAAAGAATGTATATCTAGCTAAGGGAAAGATAGATCAATGAAAATTAAGTGCCAAAAACAAGCACTCAAAAATAAAAATGAACATGCACAATGTATCCCAACAACAACAACTATTGGTGGGAAAAAATAAAGAAATCAATGCAACACTTGGAAAATGTGAACAATGGCACGAAACAACACTTGTACAAGATAATGTAAGTTAAAATTCCAGCTACTATGAAAAGAAATAGGTAAAATAACACGTGACAGAAAAAGAAATAAAAAGCGACACGTACAAAATTTACCGAAAAAGTGCTGCAAACTTAGTCGAAAGTTCCTTGATCTCCTTGGGAAGGCTAGAGCTCCAAGATCGAGTGTGAAAATTATCTCTAGGGGCATCTATTAAATTGATCTAAGTGGGTTAGGGTTTATGATGCACATGCCTAAAATAAAACAAAAAGTGCTACTTGTTTGAATGTCACAATTGGAAACTTAGTGGACTTAACTAGACATTAATTGGCCAACTCCTATTTTTTAGGAATGCCAACTCTAATTTTTTTGGGAAATTGTTAGTTCACACTGGAAAATGGGATTGCACAATTCCCAAGATCAAGGGATTGTGCAATTCCTTTCCTTACTAAATTGTGCAACTTCTGGGGGGAAGAGAACCTCTTGCACAGTTTTTGAGCTCAAGGCTGGACTGCCTTCCATGATTTCGCAGTTTATATCCTCAAGGCCTAGCACAATTCTAGAGACAGTGGATTGCACAGTTTCGAAGGGGAAGACTGGAAATGCTGCAAGGTCAATGCAGGAGATGGTGTATGTCATAAAAGTTTCAGATCGGGATCAAAACAAGACATCATAAGCACTGCATGGAAGGATAAGTCTTCAACATTAGCATGAATGCTTAATGACAATGAAATATAAGCTCTTGTAGACAGAAGGGAGGCTCCATAATCAAAGCATAGGAAAACTTTTGGAGGGGTGGTTGTAGCAGCTACAACAAGTAGACATGTCTATATCATTGTAAACATGATGTATTAGCCAGTAGAAATGTGAAAACACGAATTTTAGTGACTATCTAGCGATAAGTATGTGGAAAAAATAATATTTATTGAGTTCTTCATTAAGAAATAATCAAATATATTATTCGTCAAAAAGTTAAATCTAACATAGTATGATTTTTGTATTATTTAACTCATATTTATTATGAGAAGAATATAAATTTAAACCACAATAGCAAATAAAGAACCAAATTAGCACCAAATGTTATATCTTTAGTACTAGAAAAAAGTTCACTTGCCTCTTTAAGGGAGAACTTCCAATAGAGAAAATCCCTAACTACAAGAAGCTTCACAAGCCTTATTTTACATTTCTTCCTCATATTTAGAGAGAGAAATTTCTAATTTAAATTGGTAATAGTTACTATAAAAATTAAGTTTAAATTGCTTGAAACTCTCATAACTTTAGTGATAAATTAAATTTTAATAAAATATAACTTTTTAAGTTTTATTAAATGTAAATTAATTATAACATATTTGACTTAAGCTTTTTAAATTTAACAATAGATTCAATTTTGTAAACCAATATAGATCCATCTTAACAACTAATCTACCAAGAGCCGAGAGGGATCAAATCTCACTATATGAAAATCTCTTTTTAGAATGCAAAATTCGAGAAAAGATGTACATGCCAAAAGATTTAATCTCTTTTAGTGCTTCATAAATTTGTGATTAAGATGGATCTATAGTGGTTTTTTGTCTCTATATAGAGACCATGTGTGATTTTTTATTGTTTCAATTGTATTTTTTAATAATTTATTATTATTAATATTTTACATTAAAAATTGAATGACTTACACATTTTTGTCTTATTAAGAACTAACTAAACTATTTTATCTTTAATTTTTTTCCTTGTGAGTATTGAAATATTTTACTAATTAGGTTAGAATGAATATGTATGAACTATCTATGCAATAGAAAAATATTTAAGGCAATTTTACAATTATATTTTCAACCATATTAAACTTTGTAATTTATAAAAATATGTTTGCATTTTGTTTTTTAAGTAAGTCGTTTTGCATGTAATTTCATATATAAAATTTTGATATAAGTTCACCAATATATAATCTATAATAAATATCATTTCATAAAAACAAACATCATGATGATGATAACCATCTAACAAACATAAAATCATATAAAATACACATTCAAATTTTCTAACATCATCTAATTATATGCACCTCTAGCACATATAAACGTCATTAGCTAGCACACAAATTTAATAATCTTACAGGGCATCATCATTGTGATCACATGTAACAAAACACAAACATGTTAATCTAACATCATCACCACACACATCCTCAAATATACATCTCATGTCAAATAGCTTCTATCGCATATACATCTATTTGCAAGCACATTAAATGAACATATCTAACATGACCTAAAAATATACACATCAACACTAACATATAAATTAAGTACATCAACATGAACACAAAAAATGCAATGTTTATATATTGCATTTTTTGTTTTCATGTTGATGTATATATATATAATACACACACACACACCCACACCACACACACACCCACACACACACACACAACACAAGCAGTCAAATCACTGCATGATCAAGTGAAATATCTGATACAATAGTAGCAGTGGCATCCTAGTCTAGTGTAGCAGAAGATGATACAACAATAGTGGTGGAAACCTGGTCTAGTGTAGCAGAAGATGATACAACCATAGTAGTGGTAGTCTGGTAGATAACAGAAGATGATGGATGGTAAATTGCCTAAAAAGTCAAACTATGAGGTGGAGGAGACGGTGGTTGGTTTTCTCTCTGAGGATCAGAAGCATCACGTAGTGGGTGATCATGAGGTGAATGATGAGGAGGTGGAATACTACTAGAAGGATCACTATCACCCTGATCATGATCTGATGGGGTAGTACATCTAGGTGAAGACTTTGTATTTGAATGATCAAGAGTAGTGATCAGGTGCTCAAAATTATGCTCAAAAATCAAAGTTTTCATAATGGTGTCAAACTTGAACGACTACGTAGTGCTCGTCATCCTAAATCCAGTGCAACTCATTTCGCACAAAACTGACACCATATGCTCCCATAAATGCGATCTATTCACTTTGTCAAACATGTAAAGAATTTACAGGAGCTAACTGGGATGCTGACTGGGCATCCATACATCTTAGGTGGAAAAATGAATGTTCTCAAAATATTCCCAAAATATTCTCAAAATATTCCATTTTGGTGGCATCATCCTATTGGTCCATGTGTTGTTGTGCGGGCTAATCAAGAGGTGACATGTGGCTAAGCCACAGACTGCCATGTGTCCTCCTAATGGTCTAATAAAATTTTGGCATGACAGACAGGGTGGAGGTCGGGCTCGACCCCACGACTTCCCACAGCATAGTGCCATGTCTTACCTTTGTGCCCACAGATGTTTCTTAACTATATGGGTGGCGGGTTTGGTTTTGTTATGTGTTGGCCACCAGCATAACCACCGGTGGCCCACCCATGTGAATGCATTACCACAAACCGCAACATTATATGTTCCTGCCATGGTAACCATCACCAAAGCTGCCGCATGTGACCACCATAACCTCTACTAGATAATTATATTATATGTGACCGCCCAGAAGACCGTCAAACCCTAACCACGTCATGTGACTGGTAGGGTTGGAATTTGTTGTGACTGTGTGGGGCTTATATGACCTTTTAATGGTCCTACAATTTCGCATGTCGTACGATGAAATTTTTGCCCAATTAGCACTTTTTGGGGTGAAATTGTAGTATCATGCCAAATTTAGTGTAATTTGTGAAGCAAATAGTGGGAAAACTAGGAGAGGTCATAACTTTCTAAGTTTTCGACCAAATTGGGTGCAAAAGGATGCTAGGTAGACATTTTTGGACATTCTGGATTCATTGGAGTAGGTTTCAGAAGAATTTGACCATTACCAATGTTGGTGTCCCAAATTGCTCTATTTTTACCCCATTTCTATAAACATTAACCTCTATTTTATCTCGACTTAAACATCTCTTTCCTGCACTAGTCCAAGATAACTGCCTATTCCTACATATGCCTCGTATATTACATTAAGATTTATTAAAGTGCTTTATTAATCATTTTTAGATAGATTTCATGCTTATTAAGTACCTCTTGTAACTTATGTTAATTCCTAGAAGTAATTGAGAAACTAAGTGTTAATTATGAGTTAGCATGATCAGTGGAGGCATATTCCTACACCACCAACAATGATTGTTTCGAGATTTCCGTGAGTTGAATCTTTCCATTCAGATGTTTTGATCCATGACTCCGAGTTCAGTTGCTGATTAGATGAGGATGGATATCGGTGGCGCACAGTCAAGGATATTTGCCAAGGATGGTCTACGGCTAGCGAAGTACACGTTTTATTATAACTAATAGCTAATTTTGTAATATTTGGTTGTTAGCCCGTTCAGCCAAAAGGCTTAAATAGGGAAACGACTATAATTAGTGGAATACGGCTGAGGCCGAAAGAATGTATAAAGTGTAGATTGTAGGTAGAACTAGCTAGTTATCCTTAGGTTGTAATTTCATCTTCTATGTAATTTGGTATCGCCCTCAGCTCTGGGCTGGACTCGCATGACTATGAACATTTGATGATCAAGTAATACAAGGAACTCGCCATGTTATTCATAAGCCATGTTTAATCTATCTTTCATACGTACTTGATTGCTTTTGTCATTTGGAAAGACTGTGTGAATATTTCCCTTTGCAGTTGCATAGTGTGAATAGTTTTTATATTTACTTCTAAATTTCTAATTTAAATCTATTTCATAGTAAAGTGTGAGCGGATCCATGTCTTGGAAGTTGATTGAGTTTATTTCTTTCTTGTAACTCCTTTCTTTCATTTATTTACTCGCAATTATGGTATTTTTTTGCTTCCGCTTGGATTGTGCAGGAAGCCTCTTCCTGTACCAGTGCATATAGTTTCCTACACTCTGGTTCAGTTATTCCTTTCACAGCAAATATTGCATTTCTCTTACTGCTTACCATTTTCAGTTGTTTCTGCAAGCAAATATATTATTAATTTCAGTAATCGTCTGTAACATTAAGATTGCATTTTTGAAGGATTTGAGAATGATTACATGAATTTATCATAGACACTTTATACTTGCATTTTATGACTTATGAACAAAGAACATAAACATTTTAAGTGGATTGCCAAAGCTAGCTGATACATGAAGATCGCTTAGACTACTTATTTGATTACTTCGAGTTGCTTTCATTTCACGAAGTTTACTTCCATTGCAAGATTTAATTAATTAAATCATTTCTATTCCATAGATAATTTATCTCGAAATTTCGTCTGCATCTGCAATTCTTTTCATCGCATCTTTCAATATTTTCGAAATTAAATTGGAAACTTTGGTGAAGGAAACTCTACCTCAATGCAAGAGCTGGTCCCTTGTCATAGAAATAGAGTGCTTTAAGCCCTGAGGATTAGAGCACCTCCACAAAGACATAAATCTTCAGTAAGGGAGGTAAAATATACTTTTACACAGAGGCACTGTACCTGCACTAGTGCAAGCAGATTGCAATAGTACAAGAACAAGTTATTTGTGTAGAAGGAAGATCAAGAGGAAAACAGATCTCTGTAAGGGCCCATGTGTTAGACTATTAGCCATATATCTGAAGATAAACATAGCATTTCATTATGTTGGCATTATGACAAAGGTTTCGCTCTATGGCACAGGTGTTTTCCTTGATGGCAACTCACTCAAATGGCAGATCACAGTTCAGGCTCTCAGAATGAAAGAAAATGAGGTATACACAGGTTCCTCATAACAAAGGTATGTATACACGCGGGATTGATAATCAAAAGGCGTGTATACATATGCACGCACTTTGATGAAAAGAAAAGCATGTACATGTGGGAAAATTTATGGTTGGTCCATGGTATTTAGTCCAACATATTTGAATCTATGGTTTTGGTCCTTGGTATTGCACCCAAAGTGTTGAACCCAGGCTTTGGATCCCTAGTATTGGTTCTATAATGGTTTTTGACCATGGTTTGAGTAAGGCCTAAGGCTATAAAAGGGAAAGGAAATCATTTGGCAAGTGAATTGACTCAAGTGTTGAATATCTTATTAGGAGCAAGATCTGGAATACTGGTGATTAGCTTATGGTGCATAGCTGGATCTGAATCAAGGAGGAACCTGAGCATTGCAAGATGTATAAGTCCTATTAAAGGGTCAAATTTCAAGACTTGAATTGTAGTATCTTTGTGTGATTCTGATCTATTATATTTGATGCATGAATTGATCTATGAATCTGATAATCTGAGTATAATTAATGCTTGAATACTTGAAAAGGGAAAACTGTCTTTCATAGATCTATACACAGGTTCGGCGCAGTGAAGGCGCGTATACACATTGTTTCAATAATTCAAACAAATGTATATGTAAGTTTGAATTCATATAGAAGCGTGTACACGCAGGTTCCTCATTTTGAAGTAGCATACGTCTCACAAAATATGTTTTAGCTACTTTGGTTTATTGTTGCAGTATTCTGGGTTCAAGATTGGTGTTTGGTCACTGTTATTATCTGGTTACAGCATTCAGTGAAGTGATTGTTTGATTCAATATTGGGTTGTACAAAGAAGATTGGTTGATGCAGATATACTTGATGTTTGATTAATGTTATTCATGGATCCAGTCTGAAAATTTATGAAACGTGGTCCCTGGAAGAAAAGAGAAGGGTGTAGCCTTCTGTAGGTTAGCACCTACATACTAGTACCTCAGCTAGTACAAGAGCTAAGGGGGTTGTAGCTCCCTTCCAGGAGAAGTGGAGAATGAGAGAGGTTGTAGCCTTCTGCAAGTTCAGCCTGCATACTGTATAAGACTGCACCAGTTACAGGATCATTTTTAAAGAAGTTTCTAATTGAAAGAAGATAGAGACAAATTGCAGCAAGTGGTTTTCACCCACATTGGGTTTCCACCTTATATCTTGTGTTCTTGTGTGTGACTGTCTGCATTATTTTTCTGTTCCTAGTTAATGTTTATATGGTTTTTACATCAACATCTGAAGAATAATTAAATTATAAGTTATACGCTAGTTTCCTTAACTGAAGTTGCATATATATGCTGGTTTCACTAACCTAAGTAGCGTATACAAATCTGTATATGAATTGAAGAAATAATTGACCTGATAATACTGATTCACCCCCCCCCCCCAGTATTATTTCCAACAATTGGTATCAGAGCAGGTCCTTCAGAAGAAGCTTGATCGCTTGAAGGAAGATCTATCATCATGAGCAACTACGAAAAGGAGGCATCGATTAGGCCACCAATCTTTGATGGGAGCAACTTCATCTATTGGAAGGTAAGAATCACAACCTATCTTCAATCTCTTGGTACAGAAGTCTGCGATATCATAGAAATAGGATACACATTTCCATCAGCAACTCCTACAGATACGGATGGTAAAAAGCAGTATGAAACGAATACCAAGGCTGTCAATACTTTATTAGGAAGTCTATCTCAATCAGAATTCGTTAAGTTTATGCAGCTCAAAACCGCAAAAGAAATATGGGACAAGATCGTTCTGAGCTATGAAGGAGATGATCAGGTAAAATGAGCTAAACTACAAACTCTCAAAATTCAATATGAAAATCTCATAATGCACAATGATGAAAGCGTGGCTAATTATTTCCTACATATTGAGATTGTTAATTGTATGAAAAACTTGGGTGAAGAAATAAAAGAAGTTGTTTTGGTTGAAAATGTTCTCAAGTCTTTGTCTCCTAAGTTTGATTCAAAAGTTTCTACCATAGAAGAAAAGCAGAATCTACAGAGCATTACCATGTCACAGCTGCACAGAATCCTAACTGCTTACAAAATGAGAAAAGGTGGACCATCAGACAGGAGAGAAGCTGCATTCAAAGCCTCGGGAAAAGGAGATCACAATGAGTCAGGACATATGTCAGAAGAAGAGGAAGAATAAAATTTTGTCAAGAATCTTCAATGGGGAACTGGAAGATTTAGAGGTAAGCTGCCTTTCAAATGCTTTGCTTGTGGAAGGGTCGGTCACGATGTTGCCAAGTGTCCTCATAAAGATAAAGGTAAGGAACCAGTTAGATGGAACAGAAAACAAAATGTAAGTAAAAAGAGCTATTATACTCATGAAGACAATGATGGACTTTCAAATAGTGATGAAGATGAACAAGGTAATGATGATAGACTTTTGATGGCCTTTAAAGATGATGATTTCTTGGATGCTATAAATGAAGAAGGTCTTTATGAAGAAATTTCTAAACTTAAAATTTGTTTAGAAGAAAAGAATATGATCATAGATA
>APFE031674347.1:20253-49752 GCA_000404065.3 Pinus taeda | reverse complement strand
GAGTATATCCTCTTCTTTTGACATTTCTTGTTCCTTTTCTTCCTCCTCTTCATAATCTATGTAGAATAATTTCTTCTTAGCACACTTATTACCTTTAGTGCATTTGCCATCACAACTGTAACAAAGCCCTTTTGCTCTTTTTTCTTCCAATTGTTGTGGTGTCAACCTTGTAGGATGTGGAAGGCTAGGGGAAACAACACTTCCATCTTTATAGTTGTGAGTGGTAGGCCTCCTGGTTGCCATAATTTTGCTTTCCATTTTTCTTGCTAACCTGAATGCCTTCTCCGATGAATCAGGTTCCCAAAGGTGAACCTCATGTTGGATATTATCTTTTAAAGTCCCTATGAACACATCAATCCTATGCTCCTCTGGAATATCTTTTGCCCTTATGTTCAATTTTTGGAAGTCCTGAATGTGCTCCATCATTGAACCCTTTTGTTTGAGATGTATTAATTGGCTAAAAAAGGTGTTGCTTTTTGTATCCTCATAATGTGCTATCACTTCTTCCATAAAAATTGTCCAAGTGACAATTCGTTTACGAGAGCAAATCCATTGACACCATACAAACTGATTTGGTTCCAAATATAAAGTTTCAATGCGTACCTTTTGTGTGTTTTGCACATTATGGAGATCTAAAAATTGCTCCATTTGTAGTATCCATGTTCCGAGATCCTTGCCATCAAACTTCCTCATATCAATTTTTGGAACATGATGGGTCTTCAATCCAACATTAGGAGTCTATGAAATCATGATTAACATTTCTTTTGTTCTCATCATGAGTTTCCTTTACTACCCTTTCACCATTAGTAACCATTTCTAGTAGCAACTTATTCAAATTTATCTTCAACTCTTCCATCTTAGTGTCCATGCCATTCATCTTAGCGTCCATGCCATCCATCTTAACTTTCATGCCATCCATATTAGCTTCCACGCCATTCATCCTGGCTTCAGTTACCTTTTGTGAGAGTGAAATTTGTTGTACTTGGTCTTGTAATTTTGAGATATCATGTTGCATTTCTTCATCTTCTTCACGATTCATGCTAGATATTCCAGGTTTCTTACTAGGTGTTTCCATTTTCTTTCTTTGGGGCATCATTTAATGCTAATAATTCTTCACTATTCCCTTTAAATTCCTTCAAACTAATTTTTCAAACCAATCTTATACAAAATTTAAAAAAAAACTACACACCTTTTTTCACTTTGTAAGAGCTCAATATTGAATCTATTGTATCTTTGTAACTATGGATCTCGAATATCTGAAATCATGTCCCACAGTAGCCCTTTGAGTCCTCCTTCTAACCCCACAAGTCTGATTAATATGGGATTCTCCAAGGAAGAGTTATGCCAAATCTCCCACAGTGACCTGATTATAGACTAGTTTAGTAGAGTGAACTTGACAAAGTGTCACGTGTCACTGTTTCGCCCTTAGTACCTCAAAATGATACATAAAAAACTACAGGTTGTCCTCTTTCTAAAACTTCTTATGAAATTTCAATCTAATTCTCAGAACAAAAGTTATGATAATTTTCCCCAGGTCACTTGTTTGTAATGTAATTCAGGAGTATACAAAAACCCTAACTTCCTCAAATCGTATCTCCGAAAATATAGTGAGACAAGCACTAAATTTGGACCCGAAGTTCAGAATGATTTCTGCTAAAATGGGGTTTTTTAGCTTTTGAAACATCGCAGAAAAAAAAGTTATAGTGAAAATGCCACGATGACCTGTTTGGAGCAGTGAAACCCTAGAATCCAAAGCTCTGATACCAAATGTTAGGAAACCATCTCACAAAATGTTAGAATTCAACCTCTTCGAGGGGGAAACCTCCTTTACATTACATAAATGAACAATTCTTGGATGATACAAATGACTAAACCTCCCTTCTATATATAGGAGTCTAAGGGGTCACAATATAATCAAGCTGACTTAACAGTGATAACATAAGGGCGAAACAATAACAATAGTGGGTTTCTATGGGGCACACTAATAACAATATGGGAATAATAGGGGCACAATAATAACAACAAGGGATACAATGATAATAGTAATGGGGGGATCATTAGTATTATAGGGACCTAACACATAGTTTTGGGCAACCTGTACCTTTATGACAGAAAAACTATCTTCTATAGACATGAAAACAAATATCATTTATTAAAGTATGGAATAGAATATATTGTGAGAGCTCATAGCAAGAAAATAAATCTTTCACTAGTTAATGCAAGGCAGATGAAAAGACTAGTGAATTTGAGCAAGAATTTTGTGCTTCTAATGATCAAACCAAAGAATGATGTTGATAATGAAGCTTTTAAAGGTTGTGATTCAAATTTGAAATCTGAATTGGTTGACGTAGTTAACCAATATGATTAGATGTTTTAGGAACCAAAGATATTACCTCCCAAGAGACAAATCCAACATGAGTTACAGTTGCAACAAGATTGTCCTCTTCCTAACATTGGCATGTACAGGCTGTCAGTGATGGAAAGCGCATAAATTAAGAAGAAAATTCAATAGTTGTTGAATAAAGGGGTTATCTGACCATATTCCTTGCCATGTGGTTCACCTATTGTCTTGGTGCCAAAGAAGGATGGAACATGGAAAATGTGTGCAGACTTTTGTGCATTGAACAAAATTGTGGTAAAGAACGGTTACCAACTGCCTAGAACATATGATTTACTTGATCAATTGAATGATTCAAAGTATTTTACTAAGTTGGACTTAAGGAGTGGCTAACATCAAATTAGAATAATTGAAGTAGATATTTGGAAGACAACATTCAAAACAAAACAAGTTTTGTTTGAATGTCTAGTTATGCCTTTTGGTTTATGCAATGCTCCTACTACATTCATGCATGTGATGAATGATGTCTTGAGGCCATTTCTTGATTATTTTTTATAGTCTACTTAGATTACATATTATTTTTCAATAAATCTCATGATGAACATGTCATGAATGTAAGAAAACTACTTGATGTCTTGAAAAACGAACAATTTCATCTTAAAATGTCAAAGTGTGAGTTTGGAAAGACTTCATTAGTTTACTTGGGTCATATTGTTGGAGGATGTGAGTTGAAAATAGATCCCTCCAAGTTTGATGTCATTGTGAATTGGCCAAGGCCCAAGACAGTTACTGAGGTAAGAAGTTTTATGGGAGCAACCCAATATTAGAGGAAATTCATTGCTAATATTTTTCTTATAGAAGCTCCTTTACATGCATTGACAAGTGTGGAAAATGTTTTTTAGTGGGGAGGAAAAGAACAAAAGGCCTTTGATGCATTGAAGGAAAATATTAGTACAACTCTAGTACTTTCACTTCTAGACTTGAGATAGTCATTTGAGATTTAGACTGATGCTAGTGACTATGCCATGGGTGCAGTCCTCCTGCAACATGGTAAGACTATCTGTTTTAATTCGGAAACTTTTGATGGTGCAGTGATTAAATATCATACATATGACAAGGAATTGTATGCATTGGTGCAAACTGTGAAGAAAAGGAAACACTACTTGATGGGTAAGGAAACAATCATTCACACTGGTCATCAACCATTGCAATACTTGCAATCTCAATCAAAGTTGTAGCAATCAAGTCACTTCTGATGGATGGGTTTTCTTCAACAATTCCACTTGGTAAACAAGTATAAGAAAGGTATCTACAATAAAGTTGTTGATATGCTTTTTAGGCCTATTGTTAGTGTAGCTACTTTACTCAAGAATAATTATGTTTTACATGAAATTTATTTTGAGCAATATGCATCAGATAATCATTTTCAAGATGTTTATGCAAGCTTGAGTTAAGGTAACCAAGTAGAGGAATTGGATTATCATTTGCATTATAACTTGTTGTACCATCTTGGCAATCTTTATATTCCACAAGGAGAAAGAGTTAACATCATAAAAGAGGCACATACTTCTCTTATTGCTAGTCATTTTGGTGTAAGTAAGATGGTAGCACATCTACAAAGGCATTGTTATTGGACTCATATGCTTGAAAGTGTGCCTCATTTTATTAAGGGATGTTCATTATGTGCAATCAGTAAGCATAGAAATAGGAAGCTAGGATTGTACACACCACTTCCGATTCCTTCACGACCATGGGAGAGTGTTTCTATGGATTTTGTAGGAGGTATTCCATTGTAAAAAAGAGGTCATGATTATTTGTATGTAGTTGTGGATAGGCTTAGAAAAATATGCCATGTAAAAAGAAAGTTACAACTGAACAAACAGCTAATTTATTCTTTCAGAATGTTTAGGTGCATTTTGGATTGCCCACATCCATTGTTAGTGATCGAGATTCTCGCTTTGTTGGGAATTTTTGGTCAAGCTTTTGGGGATTCATGGACACCAAATTGAAAAAGAGTACAACTTTTCATCCACAAATAGATGGTCAAACAGAGGTAGTGAATAGAACAATGATACATCTTCTTCATGGGTATTGCAGAAAGCATCCTATGTTGTGGGAAGAACATTTGCACTATATCCAGCATGCTTACAACCGAGCCAAGCATTCTTCAAATAAAACTTAACCATTTGAGGCATGTTTGGGATACTTGCCTAAATATCCTTTGGATTTTATTTTTGGCAAAGATGTTTCTATTGATGGTCATAACGGCATAGACAAAGCAAGAAAGTTCATTAAACAAATCCAATTGGTACACCAAAAGGTTCAAGAATAGTTGAAAAAAGCCAAGGCAAGTACAAAGAAAGGAATGACAAGTATCTTCAAGATCAAAAGTTCCAAGTTGGTGATAAAGTTTGGCTTCACGTTAAAAAAGAGAGGCTCCAAGGATGATCAGGTGCTCAAAATTATGCTCAAAAATAAAAAGTTGTCAAAATGGTGTCAAACCTAAACAACCATGTAGTGCCCATCATCCTCAATCTAAAACAAGTCATTTCGTGAGAAACAGACACCATATGGCTTCAGAAACACGTTCTATTCACTTTGGCAAACAAGTAAATTTTTGGAAAAAAAAAGGGGACAGCCTAGTAGGAGCTTACTGTGTAGCTGAGGTGGCATTGTAATATCTTCAGAGAATGGTTTAGTGCTATGTGGCACGTTCATACATTCATGAGTTGGCAGGATGTCATTGGTTGAAGGTTATACACGTGGACCAATGAGAGGGTGACACATGGAAAACCTGATGGCCATAACGTGGCCTCTCAAAGATCGAATAAAATTTTATGTGGGGAGGCCAGGTTCAAACCCACGACCTCACCCAAAGTAACTCCAATATGTACCACCACGTCGTAGGTTGGTTCTTAACTACCATATTTCAAGTGGGTCAATTAAAGAATCAACCCCAGAACAAGTTAGGGTGCGATGCGATAATCGCAATCACGCATCGCAAAAGGGAAGTGTCACAGAATCGGTCCCGATAGGATGGGGTTGTGATTGTGATATCGCAATCGCATGTCACACAATTCAAAGTTATGTTATATGTATTACCCTAGCTTCAGTGATTGCGATACATATTTTGGATGCAAAACAGTTATATTGCAGTTGATAGCTCCATCAAGTCCCTCATTTATCACAATCTCATATCGCCCACACGGTGTTCGCAAACCATAAAACCCATTGTTTCTCACAGATTGTGATTTACAATGGATTTGTCTGCTCTAATAGCCATTGGCCACCGTGCGGTGAAATTTTGGCCCAGTTAGCGCTTTTTGGAGCAAAATTGTAGGATCATGCTAGAAATGGTGCAATTTGTGGAGCGAATATTTGGAAAACAAGGAAATGTCATAACATCTTCATTTTTCCACCAAATTGGATGAAAAAAGAGACTGGGTAGTCATTTTTAAACATTCTGAACTCATTGGAGCAGGTTTCATAAGAATTTGAGCATTGTAAACACATCTTTTTACACTTTTGAGCACAATAGAGAGGCCCAAGCCATTGGAAGCTGGACCAAGGAGACGTAGCATAGGAGGGGTGAACTCCTTTATCATGTTCCTATTGTAATGTGTTTTCGATGATATTTTGTACATGTTTATGCTACTATTTATTCTCTTATTTATGTTAAATTGCTTATAAAATTAACATAAAAAAACTCATCATTTCACTTGCAAAAATTCCAAAATCCTTAAGCACAATGAAATCATTTGAGACTCTAGAGATCATGTCTCCTGAAGAAAACCTACAAACATGACAAAAGATGAGAAAACCTTCATAAATGATTTCTTGGATATGATAGAGATGGTAAAGGTCCTCTATGAAGAGTGGAATACTAGGATGCAAGTGGAAAGTTCTAAACCTACCAAAGGAGAAGGCTCTTCAAGAGGAGGTAATGGAAATGGAGACAAACCTCAAACCTCTCCAGCATCTTCTTCATCTTCTTCTTCACAAGTATCTTCACCCTTTTCCACTAACACAACCCTTACTCATACTCATCATCATACTTCAAAAGGAATTGGTAAATCACCTTTTTTAAAACTTGATTTTAAATTTGAGTTGCCCATGTATAATAGTGAAGTCAATGCAGAGAAGCTTGATAGTTGGATTCATTAATTGGACGTATATTGCAAGATTCAAAACCTTCAAAAGGATGACATAAAGATTCAGTTAGCTTCCTTGAGAATAGAGGGTGCAGCACTAGTATGGAGGGAATCAAAGACCCAAGAGGAGATTAAAAAACATGGTAAGATCTCAATTTCTTGGAAAAATTTCATTGTTTCAATCAAAAGACAATTCTACCCTCTAGATGATATGTAGAAATCCAACATGAATTGGCATAAGTTTAGACAACTTCAAGGTCAAAATGTGCAAGATTACACCCACGAATTCAGAATAAAGGTGTTTGATGTTAAATGTAGATTTGCAATCATAGGACACATTGCTGAAGTACATAGGGGGTTTACACAGTTACCTTAGGCATACTATCTTAATGTTTAATCCAAATAATCTAGATGATGTGTGTCTGCAAGCCACTCAGCTTGAGGTAAGAGGGAAAAACACCCCAGAAGAAGGTAGTAAAAATCCATTTACGAGTAAAGGAAAGGAAAAGGCTTTCAAAGGGAAGGCAAAGAAAAATGTTGATGAGCCTCATAAATGGGTAATTATATGGGCTCATTTTACCTCCTAACCTAATCAAATCAACCATTATCTTAGCTTATTATGTGATTTTCGAATTATATTTATCCTTATAGAGTGAGTTGAGTTAGGTATGGTGCCATGTGGTTTGATATGTCTTTAATGCAGATTATTGATGAATTTTGTGGTCAAATTCAAGGATCTAGTGGATAAATGGCAACAATAACTTGAAGTGGACAAAGGAGAGGACTTATAGGAGAGAATCCCCCTCATTTATTACTCCTCACTTCGTATTCTCCTTCCTACAGTTCGAAGCACAAGCAGCCAAGTCATGTAGCAGCAGGCAACTGAGCAAGTGGAGGATAACTGATGATTATCTCAAGTTTTGGGAGCCAAGCCTCCCTGATTTTGAGGAAGTTGTTGGAAGCTTCATTTGTATAAGTAGAGAGGCCTAGGGCCTCACTGGGGTCGGATTTTTGTTTGATTTTTTCTGCAGTATTGCTTATGTAAACTCTGCTCAACTTCGAGCTTATTTTTTTTTTGACAGTTCATGTAATCTTGTTATTATTTTGGAAATAAAGATGGAATCCTTTTTGAGTTAGCACTGAGTTACCTCAGAGGGCTGAAGCTCTTGGGTTAGGGCCCAATCCAAGCAGCCAAGCTCCTCTTTACTTGTATTTGTATGTTTTGTTTCAGTTGTAGATTAGATTGCTATTAGATGTATTTCTTTCATGGTTAAGAATAGGTTGCTTTTGATGGTTCAATAGTTTGCTTTCATTTGTGATTTCTATAGCAAATTAAGTAGTGATAAAGAAAAGATCCAAAAGGCTAGCAACAATGCCTTGACCTCTCTTCCTCCCTTTGGGACCATGATTTGAGGCAAAGTCCCTCTTGCTACCCCAAAAACACAGATTTTCCTCATTCATAGGATCTCTAGTGTTTGCAGCTTCTTAGTTGGTTCATAGTCTAGTTTAGCTTTGCTTCAGAACTTCCTCATCATGCTCATTTCCTTATTTTCAACAGTCTTCTTTCATGCTTTATTTTCCTGCAATGGTTATCAGCATTTCGTTTCATAGATCATAGTTTACTTCATGCAAAAACTTTGTATTTTAGATACACTTATTTCTTTGCTTGCTTAATCTCAATGGTTGCATGTCAGTTATTTATGTAGAATATATCTTCTAACAGTAGGCTACTCTATCATTCATTCCATTCTTCATCTAATCCATGCCCTACAGGTCGCCCAAGTCTCCCCTCAATTCTACCTTAGTTTCCTGCATTTTCCACAGAATTCCTTCCTCTCTCCAGGAGTAGATCCCATCATATTTCTTTCTCCTAATGAATCTTGGTAGATCCTAGGTGCCCTAACATCTCATTCCAATCTTCACTCACCTTTTCTACCCACTCTCACATCCTCAAAACAGCCAAAACTGCTCTCGGCCTCCTCCTGTAGGCCTCTTGTAGAACGTTGTTTTTCCTCCTGTGGATTTCCTTTGCCCTCCTGTAGATTTTCCTATAGGTTTTCTTTTGAAGGCCGAGTGTGGGAAAAGCCTCCAAAAGGCCACCTGAGACCTCCTAGGACCCATCCACACCATCCTACATCCTCTCATGTCCCAAAACTTCCCTCCGTCGCTACCTGTTCGCTGCCATATTCACAAACAAATAAATTACATACATGACACATTCACATAAAAATACATAAAAATCCAAATAGATTCTTTTTGCTCATTTACTTCAAGAAATATCTTAGGTAGATTTTTTTTACTTCCTTGAGTAGGTAATGGCATTCTTTCCATGGTTTTCATAGTGCTTTCTACAAAAGTAGGATTAGTGGTAAACTAGGATTTCCTTGGTTTGCTTTACATTTCAGTCTTCCTTTCTGCAAGTAGAATAGCATCAGTAGAGTAATCTCTCTCTTTTTCCTTTCATCACATATAGAGCTTCTTCTAGAATCCATAGAAGTTGGCTTGAGCTCCTAGTGATCTTGCGTCGATTGACGAAGTGACAACCTGCAGTAAGAACTAGTACTTGTGAATATAGCACCATCGCTTCCAAATTTGTTATGAATTACCAGGTTGATAAGAATAAAGTAGGCAGCCCAGATGCTGCAATACTGGTGCTCATCACTTTTTGGCACCAATGCTGGGGAAGTGTCAGAGTATTTTGTGATTATTGTTTTCTTCTATTTTCTTCTTGCAACATTCTGCTTAGCAACAGCAGTGGGAAGAGGTAGACAGGAAGGCATGATTCTATGACAATAAAGACCAGACCACATCAAAATCATGGGATGCTAGGGAGGCCATGAGGGCCATAAAAAACAAGGAGATGGACTATGTTGCTCAGAGGATGAGCAACACTTTCAGTAGGAGGTGATGATGAACTTCATAAATGGGTAATTATATGGGCTCATTTTACCTCCTAACCTAGTCAAATCAACCATTCTCTTAGCTTATTGTGTGATTTTCAAATTATATTTATGCTTACAGAGTGAGTTGAGTTAGTTATGATGCCATGTGCTCTAATGTGTGTAATGCAGATTATTGATAAATTTTGTGGTCAAAGTCAAGGATCCAGTGGACAAATGGCAGCAATAACTTGAAGTGGAAAAAGGAGAGGACTTAGAAGAGGGAATCCCCCTCTTTTATTACTCCTCACTTTGAATTCTCCTTCCTGCAGCTCAGAGCACAAGCAGGCAAGTCATGTAGTAGAAGGCAGCCAAGCATGTGGAGGATAACTGATGGTTATATCGAATTTTGGGAGCCAAGCCTCCCTGATTTTCAGGAAGCTGTTGGCAGCTTCATTTGTATAAGTAGAGAGGCCTAGGGCCTCACTAGGGTTAGATTTTTGTTGGATTTTTGCTGCAGTATTTCTTATGTAAACTCTGTTCAACTTCGAGCTTATCTTTTTGACAGTTCATGTAATCTTGTTATTATTTTGGAAATAAAGATGGAATCCTTTTTGAGTTAGCACTGAGTTACCTCAGAGGGCTGAAGCTCTTGGGTTAGGGCCCAATCCAAGCAGCCAAGCTCCTCTTTACTTGTATTTGTATGTTTTGTTTCAGTTGTAGATTAGATTGTTGTTAGATGTATTTCTTTCGTGGTTAAGAATAGGTTGCTTTTGATGGTTCAGTAGTTTTCTTTCATTTGTACTTTCTATAGCAGATTAATTAGTGATAAATAAAAGATCCAAAAGGCTAGAAACAATGCTTTGGCCTCTCTTTCTCCCTTTGGGACCATGATTGAGGCAAAGTCCCTCTTGCTGCCCCAAAAAAACAGATTTCCTCATTCATAGGATCTCTAGTGTTTTCACTTTCTTAGTTGGTTCATAGTCTAGTTTAGATTTGCTTTAGAACTTCTTCATCTTGCTCATTTTCTTATTTTCAATAGTCTTCTTTCATGCTTTATTTTCCTGCAATGGTTATTAGCATTTCCTTTCATAGATCATATTTTACTTGATGCAAAAAATCTGATTTTTAGATACACTTATTTCCTTGCTTGCTTAATCTCATTGGTTACCTGTCAATTTTTTATGCAGAAGATATCTTCTAATAGCAGGCCAGCCTATTAGCCATTCTAATCTCCATCTAATCCATGCCCTACAGGTTTCCCAAGTATCCCCTCAATTCTGCCTTAGTTTCCTGCATTTTCCATAGAATTTCTTCCTCTCTCCTTGAGTATATCCCATCATATTTCTCTCTCCTAATCATTCTTGGTAGACCCTAGGTGCCCTAACACCTCATTCCAACCTTCACTCATCTTTTCCACCCACTCTCACATCCTCAAAACAGCCAAAACTGCTCTCGGCCTCCTCTTGTAGGCCTCCTATAGAACGTTGTTTTTCCTCCTCTAGATTTCTTGTGTCCTCCTGTAGATTTTCCTGTAGGCTTTCTTTTGAAATTAGAGTGTGGGAAAAGCCCCCAGAAGGCCACCTAAGACCTCCTAGGACCCATCCACACCATCCAACATCTTCTCAAGTCCCAAAACTGCCCTCGATCGCCACCTATTCGTTGCCACATTCAGAAACAAATAAATTACATGCATGACACATTCACATAAAAATACATAAAAATCTAAAAAGATGATTTTTGCTCATTTACTTCCAAAAATAGCTTAGGTAGATGTCGTTTACTTCCTTGAGTAGTTAATGGCATTCTTTTCATGGTTTTTATAGTGCTTTCTGCAAAAGTAGGATTAGTGGTTAACTAGGATTTCCTCTGTTTGCTTTACATTTTAGTCCTCCTTTCTGCAAGTAGAATGCATCAATAGAGTAATCTCTCTCTTTTTAATTTCATCACATATAGAGCTTATTTTGGAATCCATAGAAGTTGGCTTGATTTCCTAGTGATCTTGTGCCAGCTGACCAAGTGACAACTTGTAGTAAGAACTAGTACTTGTGCATATAGCACCAGCGCTTCAAAGTTTGGTACGATCTATTGGGTTGATAAGAGTAAAGTAGGCAACCTAGGAGTTGCAACATTATTTCCGCAATACTAGTGTTCACCACTTTTTGGCACTATTGCCGGGGAAATCTTCATAAACATGACAGCTGAAGATGACATAAAGACCCTGACCTATGATATCAGTACCACTGGTAGTGAGGAGGAAGAGCAGTAAGGGGGAGAAGGTGAAGCAGTTGGGGATTTAGAAGAACAAGAAGGGAAGAAGGAAGAAACCAAGATAGAGGAGGAGAAAGTTGAAGAAACAGAGACAGAGAAAGAGAGAAAAGGAGGAGAAAAAGAGGTAGAAAAGATAGAAGTGTCCCCTGAGACCCTAGAAAGAGAGGCATCAGCTACTCTCACTGCCCTCAGCACACCAACTAAGCCAAAACAAAAGAGGAAGAGGTAGACCTCAATGTATTTTAGGGCTAGGAAGAGCACAAGAATCAAAACAGGGAAACCCCAGCCTTCTTCTAAAGTGCCAATTATTATTGAAAATTCACCCTCTGCCCAAGGAAAAGAATCCCCTTCCGAGGCACCTATCACTTATGAAAGGGGGACTCCTAGATCTCCCACATGGAAAGAAAAAGTAGAACTACAAGACTCAAAAACAGTCCTATAGGAGGCACAAACTATTCTACAAGAGACCCTATTAAAACTACAGGAGACCCAAAAGCTTCAAAAAAGGGTGGAAGGATAGCCATAGGTAAAAGAGGAAGAAATGGAGGCACAAGAACCTAATCCCCAACCCAGACTTGGCTCCTACTACAATCTTCTTGAGGGGGGAAGAATAATTATACAAAAATTTACAATCCCTCTATTCTTCGAATTAGAGAAGGAAAGGATAAGTACCTGTAGGTGGATGCAAATAACCAAATCCAAAGGGGTTGAGGATATTGGCCATATGGAGAACAAACTCAGAAAAATGGGCAGAGAGTTAAGTGATGTTAGACACAGAGAAGCAGTTGCAAGAAACCAACTTGAAACAGAAATGAATTTCTAAGGAGGTAGCTGCAACAGAAAGAGACCCAACTTCCATGCATGGCCAGTTGGTCCATGGAGGCGTTGCAATGTAGGCAACCAACAAAATCCTATGGCCTGTATCTCAAGGACCAACGGTTGCAATTTCAGATAAAGAATTTGACACAAAGAGGCACCATGCCTTTCCAAGATTACAGGTAGTTTATGGATCTATGTGACCAAAGCACATCAAAAGATAAGGAAAATATGGCAAAAATATACCTGCATAAATGGCCCTCACAGACATGAATGTGTGGGACCCCAATGCTAGGCTAGGGGACCTACAACTAATGGTCATGGCCTCATAGATGAACCTTGAAGAGTTAAGGGTAGCAAAAAGAAGAAGGTTGATGATAAAGGAGTAGAATAAGCCATTAATGGTTAGAGCTAAGCCATCAGACCCCATGGCCCTTATCAGAACACATAACCTGCTTGCCCACAATCCTGAGATTGCCCCTAGATATATAAGTGATCAAGCATAAGCCATTGCACATTTTGAGGATATGGAAAGATTACTTGGGGATGACTATGTACATGCCTGTATGAGGAGATGGAATACCTTACCACACAATTTGTAGATCAGAGAATATCATTCCCCAATGAGGATGAGGGAGGCATTAAGGAGAGTGCCCATGTATAAGTGCTCCATGCAGAGGTTGAAGGTCAATTGGATTGGCCTAAAATTGAGTCCCCCGCTGCTACTAGGCATGCTGGAAGGCAAAAAAGAAGAAGAAGAGCAGCAATAGTTGGAAAAGGTAAACATGAAGGGAGGATTCTATGACAAGGAAGAGGAGACCACATCAAAAGCATGGGATGCTAGGGAGGCCACTAGGGCCATAAAAGATGAGGAGATGGACTAAGTTGCTCAGAGGATGAGCAACACTTTTAGTAGGGGGTGATGACGAGCCTCGGAGTAATTATATGGACTCATTTTACCTCCTAACCTAGTCAAATCAACCATTCTCTTAGCTTATTGTGTGATTTTCGAATTATATTTATGCTTATAGATTGAATTGAGTTAGTTATGATTCCATGTGGTCTAATATGTGTTTAATGCAGATTATTGATGAATTTTGTGGTCAAATTCTAGGATCTAGTGGATAAATGGCAGCAATAACTTGAAGTGGACAAAGGAGAGGAATTATAGGAGGGAATCCCCCTCATTTATTATTCCTCACTTCGAATGCTCCTTCCTGCAGCTCAGAGCACAAGCAACCAAGTCATGTAGTAGCAGGCAGTCGAGCAAGTGGAGGATAACTGATGATTATCTCGAGTTTTGGGAGCCAAGCCTCCCTGATTTTGAGGAAGTTGTTGGAAGCTTCATTGTATAAGTAGAGAGGCCTAGGCCCTAACTAGGGTCAGATGTTTGTTGTATTTTTGCTGCAGCATTTCTTATGTAAACTCTGCTCAACTTCGAGCTTATTTTTTTTTACAGTTCATGTATGGATGGGTTTTCTTCAACAATTCCACTTGGTAGTCATGTATAAGAAGGTATATATAATAAAGTTGTTGATATTCTTTCTATGCCTATTGTTAGTGCTACTTTACTCAAGAATAATTTTGTTTTACATGAAAGTTATATTGAACAATATGCATTAGATAATGACTTTCAAAATGTTTATGCAAGCTTGAGTCAAGGTAACCAAGTAGAAGAATTGGATTATCATTTGCATGATAACTTGTTGTACCATCTTGTCAAGCTTTGAATTCCACAGGGAGAAAGAGTTAACATCATTAGAGAGGCACATACTTCTCTTATTACTGGTCATTTCGGTGTAATTAAGACAGTGGCACATCTACAGAGGTATTGTTATTGGCTTCGTATGCTTGAAAGTGTATCTCATTTTATTAAAGGATGTTCATTATGTGCAATCAGTAAGCCTAGTAATAGGAAGTTAGGATTGTACATACCACTTCTAGTTCCTTCAAGATCATGGGAGAGTGTTTCTATGGATATTGTAGGAGGTCTTCCATTGTCAAAAAGAGGTCATGATTATTTGTATGTAGTTTTGGATAGGTCCAACAAAATTTGTATTTTCATGCCATGTAAAAAGAAAGGTATAGCTGAAAAAATGTCTCATTTATTCTTTTATAATGTTTGGGTACATTTTGGATTGCCCAGATCCATTGTTAGTGATTGAGATTCTCGCTTTGTTGGGAACTTTTGGTCAAGCTTGTGGGGATTCATGGACACCAAATTGAAAAGGAGTACATATTTTCATCCACAAACAAATGGTCAAACATAAGTGGTGAAAAAAACAATGATTCATGTTCTTCATGGGTATTGCAGCAAGAATCCTAAGTTGTGGGATGAACATTTGCACTATATTCAACATGATTACAACCGAGCCAAGCACTCTTCAGCTCAAACTTTTCCATTTGAGGCATGCTTGGGATAATTTCCTAAATATCCTTTGGATTTTATTTTTGGAAAAGATGTTTCTATTGAAGGTCATAGAGACATAGAAAAAGCAAGAAAGTTCATTGAAAAAATCCAATTAGTACACCAAAAGATGTAAGAACAACTTGATAAAAGCCAAGGCAAGTACAAAGAAAGGCACGACAAGCATCTTCAAGATCACAAGTTCCAAGTTGGTGATGAATTTTGGCTTCAAATTAACAAAGACAGGCTTCAAGGAGAAGGTAAAAAGCTAAAACCAATCAGATATTGTCCATTCAGAATTTTGCAAAAGATTGGTAACAATGCCTTCAGGTTGGATTTGCCTTCATATATGCAAATTTATGTTGTTGCTAATGTTGATAATTTAAGGTTGTATGAGCCTCCTTTGATTGAAGATAAAGGATAGAATATTGAAATTCCATCTATTGAAGACTTTTCTCTAGAATTCCTTGATGAGCTTCAGCAAGACACTATACTTGATAGAAGAATAAGGACATCAAAAATGGGAAGTATTGATTGTCTTTGAGTGGGGATCAAGGGTACAAGTCCTTTAAAATCCAAATGGATAGAGGTTGGAAAGGTGAGGGAATTGTACCCTCACCTGCTAGACAATTGAAAGTGATCTTTTGGGGTCTAAAAGGCTTCCAGTGGGGAGGAGTGATCAAGTGCTCAAACTTATGCCCAAAAATCAAAGTTGTCATAATGGTGTGGAACCTAAGCGACCATGTAGTGCCTGTCATCCTGAATCTGGCACAACTCATTTCGTGTGAAACAAAAACCATATGGCTTCAGAAACACCTTCTGTTCACTTTGGCAAATAGCTAAAGTTTTGGAAAAAAAAAGGGACAGCCTAGACAACAGTCTATACTACTGAATAGGTTGCCCAGTTGGTGTTGATTGTGCAGCTAAGCTGGCACTGTAATCTCATTAGAGAATGGTTTAGTTCCATGTGGCACATTCATACAAGCATGAGTTGTCAGGATACTATTGGTTGAATTCTACAAGTGGACCAATGAGAGGGTGAGATGTGGCAAACTTGGAGGCGGCCACATGTGCTCTCACAGGTCGAATAAAATTTTATGTGGGAAGTTCGGGGTCAAACCCGCAACATCACCCACAACAACACCAACCTTTACCACCATGCCACAGTTTGGTTCTTAACTAGCATATCGCAAGCAGGTCAGCGTTAAAGAATCAACCCCAGAACAAGCCAGGGTGCAATGTGATAATCACAATCACACATCGTAGAAGGGAAGTATTACAAAATCAACCCCGACAGGATCAGGTTGTGATTATGATATCGCAATCACATATTGTACAGTTCAAAGTTTTGTTATATGTATTACCCTAACTACAGCGATTGCAATATATATTCCGGTTGCGAAATAGTTATGCTAGAGTTGATAGTTCCATCAGGTCCATCGTTTATTGCAATTGCATATTGCCCACACCACGTTCACAAACCATAAAAACCATTGGTTCTCGATGATTGCGATTTGCGATGGAGTTTTTGGTGCTGATAACTTATGGCCATCGTGCGGCGAAAATTTCACCCAGTTAGTGCTTTTTGGAGCAAAATTGTAGGATCATGTCGGACATGGTGCAATTTGTGGAATGAGTATTGGCAAAACTAGGAGAGGTCATAACTTCTTTATTTTTACACCAAATTGGATGAAAAAAGAGGTTAGGTATCCATTTTTGAACATTCTAGACTCGTTGGAGCAGGTTTCAAAAGCATTTGAGCATTGTAAACACATCTTTTTACACATTTGAGCATAATAAAGAGACCCAAGCCATTGGAAGTTCCAGTAGGGGTGAACTCCTTTATCATGTTCCTCTTGTAATGTGTTTTTGATGATGTTCTGTACATTGCTATGCTATTGTGCAGTCTCTTATTTATGTTAAATTGCTTATAAATTTAACATAACAACTCATTATTTCACTTGCAAAAATTCATGAATCCTTAAGCATAATGAAAACACTTTGTTTCTAATCTGAGGATCTTAGCACAACAACCTAATATTCTAAATTAGATCAAAGGATAAGGTAAAAAACTAAAACCAATTAGACATGGTCCATTCAAAATTTTGGAAAAGATTGGTAACAATGCCTTCAGGTTGGATTTTCCTTCATATATGCAAATTTATGTTGTTTTTAATGCTGAGAATTTAAGATTGTATATCCTCCTTTGGTTGAAGATCAAGGAGAGAATGTTAAAATTCCATCTATTGAAGACTTTTCTCCAAAATTCCTTAATGAGCTTCAACAAGACACTATACTTCACAGAAGAACAAGGACATCAAAAAGAGGAAGTGTCGATTATCTTCGAGTGGGGCTCAAGGGTACAAATCCTTCAAAATCCAAATGGATAAGGGTTGGAAAGGTGAGGGAACTATACCCTCACCTACTGGACAAATGAAAGTGATATTTTATGGTCCAAAAAGCTTCTAGTGGGGAGGAGTGATTAGGTGCTCAAGTTGTTAGAATGGTGTGGAACGTGAACAACTATGTAGTGCTCATTATCCTGAATCTGGTGCAACTCGTTTCATGCGAAAAAGACACTGTATGCTCCTAGAAACACGATTTGTTCACTTTTTCAAACAGGTAAAAAATTTGCAAGAGCTGACTAGGATGCTGACTGGGCATCTGTTCAGCCTAGGTGGAAAAATGCATATTCTTAGAATATTCCTAAAATATTCTTGGAATATTCTATTTTGGTGGCATCATCTTATTGGTCCATGTGTTGTTGTGTGGGCCAATTAGGAGGTGACACATGGCTAAGTCAAAGGCTGCCATGTGTCCTCCTAATGGTCTAATAAAATTTTGGCATGATGGATAGGGTTGAGGTTAGGCTTGACTCCATGACCTCCCACAACATAGTGTCATGGCTTACCATTGCACCCGCAAGTGTTTGTTAACTATATGGGTGGCAGGTTTGGTTTTGTTTTGTACTTACCGCCAAGTTGGAGGGCAGACCACCAACGTAACCACTAACAGCCTTCCCATGTGAATTCATTACAATAAACCGTAGTATTATATGTTTCCACCATGGTAACCATCACCAAAGCCACCGCATGTGACCACCATAACTTCTGGTAGACAATTATATTATATGTGACCGCTCATGAGACCACCAGACCCTAACCGCGTCATGTGACCAATAGGGTTGGAATTTGTTGTGACCGCATGGGGGTTATAGGAACTTTTAATGATCCTAAAATTTCTCCCACGCTCGGTGAAATTTTCACCCAGTTAGCGTTTCGGGGCGAAATTGTAGGATCATGCCGAATTTGGTGCAATTTATGGAGCGAATAATGGGAAAACTAGGAGAAGTCATAAATTTCTCAGTTTTCAACCAAATTAGGTGCAAAAAGAGGCTAGGTAGCCATCTTTTGACATTTTGGACTCATTGGAGTAGGTTTCAGAAGCATTTGAGCATTGTAAACACATATTTTTACACTTTTGAGCATAATAGAGAGGCTCAAGCCATTGGAAGTTGGACCAAGGTGATGTAGCCCAGGAGGGGTGAACTACTTTATCATGTTCCTATTGTAATGTGCTTTTGATGATGTTTTGTACATGTTTATGTTGTTGTACAGTCTCTTATTTATGTTAAATTTCTCATTAAATTAACATAAAAATGCATTTTTCACTTGCAAAAATTCATGAATCCTTAAACACAAGGAAAGCATTTTGTTTCTAATCTGAGGAGGATCTTAGCACAAAAATCTAATATTCTAAATCAGATAAAGTAGGATCTGTTATAGCTCCAAACCTCACTCTTGATGTTTCTAATGCTACACTCATGGCCTAGGGCAACCCCTCCTTCCAGACCTGGTCCAAAAAATTTAAAAAACAGTGTTTTACTCCCTATACGCGACATTGCCCTGAGCTAAACGTGTGTGTATGTGGGTCTGTGTATACCCAACCCGCGTATATGTCTTAAAACACTTAAAAAAATTAAATCTCCTTAATTTCGGGCAGAGATAACAGGTTTCACCTATTGATTACCTATGAGTGCTCGTGGCCCAATTATTCCCAACGAATTCCCAACTAAAAAACTACGTTGGGAGAAGTATAAAAGGCTTCAATGGGAAGGCCTAAGGAGGAGATAATAGAGAAAAAGATCACTCTGCTGAGATTATCCTTCACTAGGTCTAAAGATCCTAGTGCTTCCAGCACTTCCCCCATTTACAGGAAACCCTTGTTTCCTTGTGTGATGATGTCTTTCTACTACTTGAGATATCATGGAGTAAGTCATGGAAGGAGTTTGTTGAAGGCTTGAGACTGGACGAATCTGGAGGATGGTTCCGCTTGGAGCCTGCGAAAGGATGACTCAGGTGAAATCCTTCCTTTCTGTACTTTAGTTATCTATAATAAAAGAAACACTTGTCTTTGTTCCTGATATAAATCTTCCTCATGTTTATGATATAAATGTTATGATTCTCATATGAATGGTTGTTTTAATTGTGTAACTAACTACCTTTCAATATGCTATGAAGATGATTTCTTTATGATGCTTGGTCCATATACTGTTGTACTTTCTTGATTTTTTTGCAGGTTGAAGGAGCAAAAGGAACTCCAAGAGGGTTTGGACCCTGGCTGGATCTTCCCAAACGAATGACCCCCAGGTACACCTCTCATCGCAGAGTTTGTTTATATTAGCATCATGGCTGTGTGGAATGTGTGTTTCTTTGTGTAGATAACCTCCGATCTACTAGGGTATCAACCCAAGACCCTAGGGGAATTTATACCTTAACAGAATTGGCGACTCCACTGGGGCCAACAGTATTGTTGTTCCTAGTTTGGGTTTATTCAAGCCAATCAAGGCTCAGCTGTTTATTTGCTTGCTGTCACTATGTAATATGTTCCTGTAGGAACTTGAATTGTAAGTTTGATCAGTTTCTTCAAACTTTTTTTTTGTTTTTTCTTGAAATCTTTTGTATACATTGTTTTTCCAGTTTACAGAAGTGTATATACACATGTTGACTTAAGTAAACCTGCGTATACGCATGTTTCCTTAGGCTGAGTCGCGTATACATGCATCTATGCACTAACACAGTCACGTATATCTTATAATTTTCAAGATTTTTCAAATCTTTTTGTTTCTAAAGGTCTGTCTACTGGTCTGATTTAGCCTTGAACAGTTACTTTTCTATGTCAGTCTTTAGTTTTACAACAAGTATCTGATTTCAAATTCTCTCTGATTGTGGAAAGTGTTGGTCTTATTTGTTTTGTTGCGAACGTCATCGTTTTTGCTTAAGCACACAAGATTTCCTGCTAGGAATCTTGGCTGCTCTGTGTCTTCAGGGCAGAAAGGTTGATTTCAATCTTTGTGTCAAGTTTTGTTTTGGTGACTTTTTGGTTTGCATATCAAAACTATATCTTTGTGACCATCTGCTTTTCTTGCTTTCCGAAAGTTGTTGATTCACACTTTCTTGGAAAGTTGTCTTTTCAATCTTTTGGTTTTTTGCCAAGCTCTTGTTGATGCCTTTTGATTGTTAAGAGCATTTTGAAATACATTTTTTGTTGAGTTCTCACCTGTTCTGTGTTGCAAACTCGCAAAGTGTTTTGTTGCCTATTCTTCGATCATAAGTTTCAGTCTTGTTTAGAGCACTTTTGAAAAGTCATTTTTGTTTTGCTTTTGAAGAAAAATTCTTAAAAACTTGGTTTTTCTTTCTTGAACTTTGTTTTGATTTAGTTTCCTTTTTGTGAGTGAAAGTGCATTTTTGTTTGTCTTGAAATTTGCTTTTAGTGTTTGGACGAAAATGAGCATCAGCGACTTATATTCTATCTAAAAATTTTAAGTGGCAAATTAAAATTGATAAACAAGTTACTTTAATTTCGTGATTTAAGAGTAGTTTTGAGTTTTGCATCAGCATGTACTTATTGCATTAGGGTAAATTTGTGCATCCTTTTAGGCATCCATAGTTTTGTTAATTTTTGTGAGTGTGAAGCTTGAGTAAAAGAAAAGAAAAGAAAAATTTGTTGCTTTCTTTGAAGTTCCTCTGAACCTAGTAGAAATTTCTTTCATCGAAGAACAAAACGAGTGCATTTGCATATAGTTTGGTTTTTATTAGTTTCTTTTGCATCAAAACAGCACTAGTTTCATTTCCGCTTATCCCTTGACTTAAAGAACAACTCATTTAAAAACAAGCGCTAATTAAAATATACTAGAACTTTTTATAATTGTCAAGTTAGACACATCAACAAGTTTTAGGATATTTTAGGGCCTTGGATTAGGCAAGTGGAGAGAAAACTCTCCAAGGCCATTTAAACTATCAAACATAGAAGTCTGAATAGTGAGTGAAAGGCTTTGGATCTGGGAGACCAAGAAAGCTCCGGATCTGGGAGTTAAGCATGAGGGTTTTTGAAGACAAGGAAGAGAGATACCCCCTCTCCTACTTGTCGAATCTTACCTCAAGACTGTTCCACCTGGCTTCTGACATGAGTTGGTAACCTGAGTTGCTACTCCTAAGGATCTACATAGGTGGCTACGGAGGGGAATCCCGTGGCACCTGAGGTCGACGTTGTATCACTCTCAATGGTACTACTGGAGGGCACCTTTGCGAAGCTTGGAGGCTTGCACCGGCACAGGCTGTTGTTAGGAGGCCAGCGTAACTTCCTCAGTTACCTTCACTAGTAGGACTGGGCTTTCATTATCCCAGACTATCTTCAGAAGGCCCCTTACATGACTTTCTTGTATTTTGGTGTCCGGTCCTCATCACCCAGAGCAGAAATACTTGGAAGTTGTTTGACTAGATGACTTCTTTTAGGGACTTTTTAGTGAGTGCTCTTTGCTCCTTGTATATAGTTGGCTTTAGGTATTTTTGTCTAGTCACGTTTGGAATTTGTGTTCTAAGTGACTGGCTTACCACTCTGCCGATCTTGAAAGGCTTTTGGTCGTTCTTTCAAAAGTTGTGGAGTTGCCTCCTCAAGGGCAAAGGTTTTGACTCCCTATCTATCTTCCTTGAAAAGTTATTTCTACATTCCCATAAGGGAAGGGTCTATGAATTAGTTAGATATGGCCAATATTCCTGTACAAACCAACCAAGGTACCCTTCCAAAAGGGGATCCTTGTGCTTTTCCTTTCTTTGGAAATGTTGGTACTCCCTTGATGGCCACTTTGAATATTCTTGGGTTGAATGTGGGACTACCCGTTTGGCTGTGGTCCACTCCGAATATTCCAAATTCTCTTGAAGCTTCTTAGTTGAATGCTTTATTTCAAGGGCATCACATGGGTGCTAATTGTTCATCTTCTTTCAAAGAGAAATTTGTGATTCCTTTTTCTCCTCCTTCTTGTAATAAGAAATCTAAAAAGAGGAAAAAGAGGAAGTCAAAGAAGAAGAATAATTCTATCCCTTCATCATCAACCTCTGCAAGTCATGTTGAAGATGAGCCTTCAGCCACTGCAATTCATGCTAGGGGCACGAGTCTAGTCACTGCAAGTCATACTAGCACTTCATCATCAACCTCTGCTAGTCATGTTGGAGATGAGCCTTCAGCTGCTGCTAGTCATGCTGGGGGCACAAGTCTAGTCACTGCAAGTCATACTAGCAAAGAGTCTGGATCATTTGCAAGTCATGTTCAGGACTCTCCACAAACCACTGCTAGTCATGTTGGCAGAATGGAGGTTGATAAGAAACCTGGACGTAGAAGTTTTAAACCTAAGTTCTCTTGTAAGATATGCAAGGGAGACCATCTTACTCATTTATGCCCTGGTATTCCCAAGATTCAAAGGATATGGTCTAAGTTTGAAAGTACTTCTACTCCTACCTCTGATATGGTTTCTCATCAATCCCATCAACCATTGGTTGATAACGTGGTAGAGCCAGTGCAATCTCTGGCCGATTACACTCCTTTTTTGCGGGGTGAAGTGCCTAACAAAAGAGTCTATTTGATTTCTAGTATAGAGTCTTCTAGTATAGGGGGCATTCTAGTTTCTTCGAATGTTCCCCCTCCATGTTCTAAGAGTGTTTCCTTTGATTGGGATAGTCTTGTCGAACCTCGTCTTCCTTTCGCTCCACCTTTCCAAATAAAGGTTAGAGTTAATTCCACAAATGTCTATCGATGTATGGTGGATGAAGGCCCCTCTGCAAGTATTATATCCTCTTTGACTTGGAAATATTTGGGTTCCCCAAAGTTGTTGACAGCTCAGAGTCAGTTGTTAGCCTATGATAGAAGACCTGGTGAATCTATGGGTGTTATTCCTCAATTTCCTATCACTTTAGGTGGGAAGATTGTCTTAATCGATATGATGGTGGTTGATAGCCCTTTAGACTTTAATATGCTACTGGGGCGTGATTATGTCTATGCTATGAATGCTGTGGTGTCTTCACTCTTTCAAGTAATGTGCTATCCTCATAATTCGACTTTACTACAGAATACCCCTTGGTTTTTTCTGAGTGTTCAAGTAGCCTCTACCCCGCCACCTGTGAATTATGTGGCATTGAATCCTCAATGTTCAATCGCTTCTAAGAAGGATCCTTTGACCTATTATTTTCCTTCTTGGGACTTGGTCTCGGCAGTTGACCGAGAGATTCTTCCTATAGGGACATGGGACCCCTTAATTCCCTCTTTTGATCCTTGTAGTTCTCATGATTTCTCAGAACTTGTTTTGCCTTCATAGGAGGAACTCTTTGAAGCCATGAATTTCGACTACCAAAGGAATCCTTGGCCTGATCCCTACAAGGGGTTTGTTCAGATGAACTATTATGCGTAAGCCGCAAGATTGTGTGGTTCCCTGTACCATATTGTATGTATGAGGTACGCATTTTCAAGTTTTGTATGCTATAACACAAGATTTTATATGAAGTTTATATGTGGGATGTATTAAATTATTGTCTAGTGTTCCTATTTATGTATACAGAACTTGGAAGATTTCTCCTTTGGAAATGTTTATGGTTAGTTTGTTCTGACAGGTATTGGTTCTCGAAACTGGCATATAGGTTAGGTTTCCACCTGCATTGTGCACTTATCAGTTTCCTTTCCCATTTTGGCCTTAGGATTGACCCCACCAAGTTATGGTGTGGAACCTTCTCATTGCTTAGAAGTATCTTGACTTGTGTGGTAGAGCCTACCTTATTATGGGTGCCCTAGTTAGTACCTTGTTGTCACTTGGCACTCATGATGATTTTTTATCCTTAGGCTTGGGAGTCCTCTTTAGTCCCGCCATGACTTGTGCATTGAAAACTCATTCCTCTTTGCTTCTTCGCTTCGTTCTGGCCTTATACCCTAGAGGCTCCTTTGTGTTGAGTTGTATTACTGCATTGCATTTTGACCATTTGCACCTTTTGGCCTTGAGCCGGCTTCACTTGGACTCGTGTTTCAACCAACTTTTGACCATGACGACTGCAAAATCAAAAATGCATACCTTTGACTTTTGCAACTTGACACTCCTTGACCCATGGAAGGAACACACCTTTGAGTGTCTTTGACTAGTTTTCACCTCCCTACTTTGAGCATAGGATTGTTCCAATCCCAAGAACTAGATCATCTGTTTCACCGACACTTGTTCTTTCCACTGTACTAAATCATTCTTTTATTCTTTTTCCAGCTTAAAAGAAAAAGACAAAAAAATTATATATTCCAAAAAGAACGAGAACAAGACAATATTTCCATTTATTGTTGGCAGCTAGAGTCAGTCGTGTTGCCCTTGAACAAAGCACTCAAAACAAAGTCTCCTCCATTTGGGCGAGATTTTGTTTGACTTAGGTATGCCTTAACCTTGTTATTGAGTCAGTTCTCCCCCGATTGGTTATCTCTTCCAATCATATGGAGGTTTCATTCGTGCCTCCTGCATGACGAACTTATACAAAGTCATCATATGCTGCCACATAGTCACATTGAGTCGTGCTTTTGTTCAAGGGAAGTTAGCCTAAGTCGGCCTCTCTGCGGTGTCTCTTGACTCATTTTTTAGTCAACCATCCCTGGTTGTCAGTATCATGTCTATCATCACATCAGTTATATTGGTGCTTTACTCGTGCCAGTTTGAGAAGGTCTCCATTGACTTCTTGCTAGTGGGTCTTGTCCTTATCAACGATGACATCTTGCTCTGAGGACAGGCCTAGAGCTGCACCCTGGCCCTATTTTAATTATTGATAGGTTACCTTGTGCTCAGCATCGATCAGTATCATGGGTCTTTGACTGAGTGGTTTCCCTTGTGTTCAACATCAGCTTACATTATCACACATTGGGATTCATGCAGTACCTTGGTTTCCATTTGACCCTATTGGTGGATACCTCGCCTTTGTGTCAGATTTCATTATTGGTTGGTTCATAGGGTTGTTGTCGTGCGCTAGCCACATCTTGTGTACGCTGGAAACATGCTTCGGTCAGGTTACTACATCTTTTTCGTCCGATTCCTTCCACATTATTGGCCTACAGGTTACACTCGCGCTAGATTGATGAAGGATGCCTTAATGCCTTCCTTCTAGCGGATCTTTCCCTATTGACTATGACTTATTGCTTTGGGGCAAAGATCTAGAGTCCATTTGGCAGTACCTTGGGGTTTGCAGTCATTAGTGGTAGATCCTTCACTATTGAAAGTGGGAAACCATCATTGTCTCTTGATTGATAGATTCTTACAGGTGTTCGACTTTAGCTCATCTATTCACACTTGTTAGATTGTACTGGGTACCTTGACGCTCATTATCATTTTCGGTGAGTAGTCTCGCGTTTGTTAACGGTATACATCAATGACTGGTAATCAAACGATTTCTCACATGGTCGACTTCAGATCATTTATTCCCATGTTGTAGAAATGTACCATGGTGGTCAGTGAAGATCTCAGGTTGTATCAGCATTCATTGGTTCATTTGGCAGTTGCTCCTGTTGCTACGAGTTGATACCACTCCACCTTATATGTTGCAATCATTCATAGCGACATTTTATATGCTGGCACCTAAGTTTGCAATGTAGTACCATCTTATTCCATCATGTTCATTTGGTACTTTTTGGGATCAGTCTTTGATATCAGTGATCCGCTTCATCCTTCAGCATCATTGACATTCTTATATGTGATATTCAGACATGTACTTGTTCTAACGTGATAAAATGATCCATTATGTATTTTCCAGTATTTTATACTTGTATACTTAGTGGATCCGCTTGTACTTGATATGCGGACACGCTGTACTTTCTCTGAGCATGGGTATGCCCACCTTAGACAGTGTTTCTTTCTGATCTCCTTTTGTGGCTTGGCAGGCTAAACTCTAGTGAAGTCCTTCTCAATTTTTGACAAATTTCCTTTCCATGAACTTGCTTAATACATTTCGTCCATCATGTACCCCTTCTGAACTCATATATTAGGGGGCATCTGTTATAGCTCCAAACCTCACTCTTGATGTTTGTGATGCTGCACTCATGGCCTAGGGCAACCCCTCCTTCCAGACCTGGTCCAAAAAATTTAAAAAACAGTGTTTTACTCCCTATACGTGACATTGTCCTGAGCTAAACACGTGTGTACGCAGGTCTGTGTATACCCAACCCACGTATATGTCTTAAAACACTAAAAACATTAAATCTCCTTAATTTCAGGTGGAGATCACGGGTTTCACTTGTTGATTACCTGTTAGTGCCCGTGGCCCAACTATTCCCAACGAATTCCCAACTAAAAAACTAATTTGGGAGAAGTATAAAAGGCTTCAATGGGAAGGCCTAAGGAGGAGAGAATAGAGAGAAAGATCACTCTGCTGAGATTATCCCTCACCAGGTCTAAAGATCCTAGTGCTTCCAGCACTTCCCCCATTTACAGGAAACCCTTGTTTCCTTGTGTGATGATGTCTTTCTACTACTTGAGATAACATGGAGTAAGTCATGGAAGGAGTTTGTTGAAGGCTTGAGACTGGATGAATCTGGAGGACGGTTCCGATTGGAGCTTGCGAAAGGATGACTCTGGTTAAATCCTTCCTTTCTGTAATTTAGTTATCTATAATAAAAGAAACACTTGTCTTTGTTCCCGATATAAATCTTCTTCATGTTTATGATATCAATGTTATGATTCTCATATGAATGGTTGTTTTAATTGTGTAACTAACTACCTTTCAATATGCTATGAATATTATTTCTTTATGATGCTTGGTCCATATACTACTATACTTTCTTGAATTGATTGTTTTGCAGCTTGAAGGAGCAAAAGGAACTCCAAGAGGGTTTGAACCCTGGCCGGATCTTCCCAAATGAAGGACCCCCAGGTACGCCTCTCATCGTAGAGTTTGTTTATATTAGCATCATGGCTATGTGGAATGTGTGTTTCTCTATGTAGATAACCTCCGATTTGCTAGGGCATCAACCCAAGACCCTAGGGGAATTTATCCCTTGACATGATCACCACCCTAATCACTAGAAAGATCATCACACTAATCATCATGATCTGATTGGGTAGTGTTAGGTGAAGACTCACCTATATATGTTGCATGCCCATCCCTCCTCATTACTAGTAGCCTAGAATCTCTGACAATGTGACTCATAAGACTCATCGTATCATGCAGATTACTGTGACCGACTCTCATCCCCATTTAAGGACACCACACCAAGACAAACATGTGGTCATCCTCACTACCCAATAGCCCCATTTCCTTGGTAAAAGCCCTGGTTGGATACTCTAGCGGGCCCCTTTTGGACATCATCTCACCCCACATGTGCATTTGTAACTCAATCATCATTCTAGGAGGGCTATGGTCAAAAGTAGGCCTCATCTCCGAAAACCTCTCAAAAACTAAACAAAAAGTCTTTGATGCAAAAGGGAAGTTCACCCTCCTATGTATCATAGAACAACATCTATCTAAAGCCATACAAAAATGCCACAAAAAAATGGCAGACCATCTGATACATCATAGCCTATGCCTCAAAGAATCAACATAAAACAAAAGAGGGAAACTAATGCATTGTCCATGACTAGTATAACGTGCAATGGTACTAACTAATATTGAAATTCACGTAAGTTACCTCCTATGCATGAAAGGAAGTGATCCGTAGCTATCGGCTATATACCTGAAAATTTGTTGAATGCACTACATGGTCCCCAACATATCCATGAGAGTCAGCAAGTTTTCTCTCTGCTGCAACACCATGGGGGACATTAGGGAACTAGGGAAAATCCTCCCCTTCCCTTGATAGGCCAGTTATAAAATATATGTCCTCCTCAGTGGACCCATACCACGTGTTAGGACCAACATAGAAATCCTATTGTTGGGCATCCTGCCAATGGATCAATTATTCCAACAACCCAAAGTTCCCCTTTAGGGATGTAGCCTCCTAATAGTACTTAAGGAGACCTACATTCCTCAAGAGGACTTGGGTCATTGAGGTAATATGGAAAGGGTATAAATCTCTCTCCCTCTCTCTTGCCTCCCACGGTTAGACCACATTGTATTGGTCTGACATTTTTTGCTACTGTTGTTGCTCCTTCCTACGTTGATGTCTATGATGCATGATTGACATATCAAATACATCAACCCCATACATAAAACATAAAAAAATTTATTAAATGAAAATTTTGTTTATAAATATGGAAATATAACTTTCAATTAGAAAAAAGGTCCTTGCCACGCCAATAAAATAGTAATGTACTGGACACAGTGTGCCACAAAATCTAATAAAGCACCAACAATGGTACCTACATCTACTTGATGCACCACTTAAACATTGATTATTTTTATTTATTGACACAGTGCGTTGACATAAAATTGTGCACTAGTGTGTATGAATAACCTTTTCACACCAAAATGGAACGTTTAGGTTAACGAATGCATTAAGCTATATTTTTTTAAATTTATGCATGTGGTGCATTTGTTTTTAACCAAACAAACTAGGAAGTAAACTTTACCAGATGTACCGCAGTAAAAATTATAACTTTCCCATTGCATATCAATTTAATAAATACATCGAAAAACTTTGGTGCGTTAACCAAACACATTGATTTGTGGTGCACCCTGTAAATTTATAGGGTGAACTGCCATCGATGTGAGTCGAACTAGTCGAATGCACCACATAGGAAAAATTAAATATAAAACAATGCATATTTTTACCTAATTTTCCATTCTAATATGCTAAAATATTAAATTAAAGAGAAACATGGACATTATCTGGACATTTTCTTGTCAAGGATGTTACTGTCGGTATCTTCATCCCTCCATGAGTGATCAAATACTATTGTTGCATTGCATGTTAGGTGTCTCATCCAATCAGCTGCATTCCATTAGGATCATGGATCATCTTATGGTAGGGGCATATTATACATTTTCCCTCATGTTATTTACCTACTGACCCATTTGTAGGTTTTAACCCCGTACAAAAATTACCTACATACGAATTCTAAATCACAGGAAAAATAAAAATGCGAGAGCATAACACATAAAACACATATACACAGAGATTTCTCACTGGATCTCAAAACCGAGACTACAGCTTGATTTTTCATTATATTCCTTTCAATGTTACAATACATATTTATACATGCCGAAGCATCCAATACCATGGACCGAAAACCATCGCGTCCAAAACCATGGACCGAAAACCATAGGTAGGTTCACCCAACCTAATATAGGGTCCAAAAAAAATTTCTCGGGCGCTGCCCGAACCCCGTAGAGGGGGCCTACCCCCCCCCCTCAAACCCCC
>APFE031674347.1:863-20140 GCA_000404065.3 Pinus taeda | reverse complement strand
GAGCATAACACATAAAACACATATACACAGAGATTTCCCACTGGATCTCAAAACCGAGACTACCAGCTTGATTTTTCATTATATTCCTTTCAATGTTACAATACATATTTATGCATGCCAAAGCATCGAAAACCATGGACCGAAAACCATAGGTAGGTTCGCCCAACCTAATATAGGGTCCAAATTTTTTTTTCTCGGGGCGCTGCCCCGGACCTCGTAGAGGGGGGCTACCCGCTCCCCTCAAACAGCCCGGATAGGGGGGGCTGCCACTCCCGTTGTGACCCCCCTGCTGCGCAATTGGTGCAACAAAGGGGGGGCTCCGCCCCCCCCCTCTAACCCCTCGATTCACTACGTAGGTTAGTCGTGGAAAGAATATAACACAACCCAACACCAACCACCATTAATGGAATGTTTGGAAAGACATACATTGGGAGATTCACAAACATCAAAGATCCATTAGAAGAGGAAAATGAGCAAAAGGAAGCATAAAATATTGTGCAAGAAGATAATGATGAAACTCTAAAGGACGAAGGGTTTGGATTACGTGAGATTGTTGATTAAATTTAAGTTATGCTTGGAAATCAAGCTTTGCAATGTTTTGACTTTGACATTTTATGAGAAGAATAATCAATCAATTAAGGTTGTTATGCATTCAATATTTGTAATATGTGATTTTTGCATTTATTTTTAAGTCAATCATTATTTTTTGAAAAAAAAAGTGGTTATTATTATTTTTTTGACATGAAATTCATAAGAAAAACTATTATTTAACCATTTTTAGTTAAAATTTTCTTATAAAAATTGTAATTTTAACATGTCAATTATGGCAAAAAATTATCAAAACGTGTAGTTTTTTTGTTATATTTATGTTAAAAATAGTTATTTTTATGTCCATTATTAAAAAATATTGTTTTTTAGAAACAATTATTTCATGTGGATTGAAAAATTAATTAAGGATGTATAAATATGTAGATTATCAAAAATTCAAAATATTGACTTTCTAATTTAAAAATGTAAAACAATAAAAACCTCACTACAAAAAAATTAAAATTAAAATAAAAAACGAGAAAATATGAAGAAAACGACCACTTCAAAAACTATCAAATTTAGAAAATAATTATTTACATTTCATATATTAGAAAATTTAAAGTGAAAAAATAGGTCTTTTAAAAAAGGGTGTGATGCAGAATACCCACTATTTTAAGTCAGCATGAAAATCACTACCATTCTAAAACGTAATGTACATAAAAAAAATTAAAGTGCCAAAAAACTATGCTCTAAAAAAAACATGTGTGTTCTGCATCACCCCTTTTCAAAATCAGGTCACTTTTTTGCTATCTCTACGAAACGGGTAACAGTATCAGTTCTCGTTTCAAAGTTTACACTGTTTTTACCTGAACTTGATGCTCCTTTCTGCAATACCTTTCTTTCTTTAATGATTTTTTCAAGGTTAGGTATTGGGTGAGCCTGTGATTTCTGAGGATTTCTCCGAGTATGCCTTACAAACTGAGCCAGAACTATGAAGTGGAGTCGCCAAGAGGTTCGGCCTCCAGTAGAGCCGCCAGATAGATGATCACAATCAAAAAGTGCCCACACTTTGTCTGTCATCAAAGCTATATCTATGTTGTTTCGCAGCAAAGCTGAGCTTCAGTTTCCTCTCCCCGGCAATGGCGCCAATTATGTTATCACTGCAGGAAACTCTCCTAGGTTGCAGATCTGAGATGGCGGGTAACATATAATCTTCAATATTGTTTTCTGAACTATTGGAATGAATGATGGTTTGGATCAAGCCAGATAACCATTTCAACTTTGTTTTTACTCAAGACATGCATGAACACCCTCAACTTTCTAAGGCTTCAGACCACTAATGTTCAATAGTTTGTAGATTCAATGGATAGATGGAGAATACTGACCATACCCGCAGATGCATATATATAAACACATATGAATGGCTAGCCATAGGTAGTAAATGAAGAATACTGACCATACCGACAAATGCATATATAAAACACATATGAATGGCTAGCCATATGCAGTAAAAGAAGCTTGCAAATCTAATTTATCAAAGTAGAGATAAGATGATAATTATCTGGCCTTAGACACAAAAGAAACATGAACAACCTGTTCAAGTGCAAGCTTAGAACAAAAGAGAAAATGGACATTGAACATATAACAACAAAAGAAGCTTATATTTGCTAGAATGAAGATGAGAAGCTTGAGTTGCAAAGTTTCAATAGTCTCGAGAAGTTGAACCCCTATTACATCTTACTTTCAACTATTTATAGCTCTTTACAATGCTCTTGAGCTCTCAGAGGCTCGGAGTGTCTTAATCTATCCTTCCTGTCTTTTCAACAACCTGATACCATGACTAGGCATGCATGGGCTTGGGGGTTTCTTCTTTTGACAGAAGAATAACTGCATTCAGATATTTTGGTTGCGCTGGCAGGGAGCTCTCTCGTGCCAGCGATGCTACATCATCGTTTGGGTTGATTTGGCTGTGTTGCGTTGTGCTGCTCCATGATGTTTCTGTTTGTTAGGATGAGCTGTGCGTGCGTTGATGATCCATGATCACTTTCCAGTCTTTGTTCTATGTTGGAATGGCTATTCGGGCTTCTTGTTTCCCTTTAAAATGCAAAAAATGACTGCTTTATGTTATAAACAGAGAAATGATGCAATACTGTAAAAGCCCACCCATTTTTGTTTCTTTCAGACTTCAACAGTCCTCAAATATGGTTTATTCATCCATCGGGTCTACCCTTGGGGTCACTATTGTAAAGCACAAGTGGCCTAACCCTGTGTTCTCTTTGTATTTTTTAAATACATAAAAAACTGTGAAAAACATTGAAAAACGGCTTTTTGCGGATCTAAAATATTATCTATTTTATTTCTGAACCCTTTTGGGTCTAGGTCTTTATTGCATTGGTGCTTCCCAAGGCTCCCTTTTTATTTTGTTAAAATACGAAATACACAAAAATGCATGTAAAAAGTCTTTCCCGCGGACCTCAAATTTTATGAAATATTATATATATAACCGTCGGGTCCAGTTATCGGATCGCCCATATGTATATATGCCCACTCCCATGTGGAGCCAATGCGATATAGCGATGCGATCAATCACAATCACATGTCACTCATGCCCTAGGCCCATGGCTAGCGCACTCCTTTGAAATTCCCGATAGCGATACCCTGATGTAACATGGGACGTCGATCTGCGCGCTTGATCGATGGTCCATGTTTAATCTCCGATCACTATCACCAGTTCCACCTGGTCTGTGCCAATACCTTCCGGTTTCCTCCACCGATTGCAAACTGCCGATCCGACCGTCGGAGATCACTGATCAGCAGTGCCTTTCGCCCAACCTGAAGTCCTCTCCATTTGCTTATTTGCGATTTTCGGCTTAGATCTAGGCCGTTGATCGACCAGATCTAATGACTGTTGTGCGTTTGGACTGTTAAGCCTTCAATACATGGTTTTTCTTGGTTTTGGAGTGTTTTTAGCCCCCCAATAGAGTATTTACACCCTTCCAATGGCTCTCCTCTTGCACTTATTTCAATCTTTCGATGATCTTAAGCAATATTTGAAGACTTCATTAGCATATATGGATCCATTGGCATGATTTTAAGCAAATTTTGAGACTTTGGGGCATATTTGGATCCATTTTTGGGCCATTTTCCAACAAGGCTAATAGGTCATAACATTCTTCGGATTTATGCAGTTGTGGATAACAGGTAGTTGGATCATCAAGCATGAATCATTGATATGGAAGGTAAGCTTTATGATCAAGTTATTTCTATTTTGATTGATTCTGGATCTAACTATAGATATATTAATCCTGACCTGGTGGATAAGTGTGGTTTGAGAGAAGAAGTGCATGCATAATCTTGGTTGGTATAGTTGGCTACAAGTTTGAAGAAGTGAGTTCACCATTGGGCAAGAGCTTGTGCATTTGAGTTAAATGGTATGCCTACAGTAGCACATTTGAATGTACTGCCATTGGGATCGTATAGCATGCTTTTGGGCATGGATTGGCTATACCTTCAGAAAACCAAAGTGGATTGCTTTGAAAACACCATTGAGTGTGTGGATGACAGTAGGGAAAGGAGGACCTTGCAAGGAAAGAAGAAGCCTACATCACTGAGGACGGTTAACACTATGCAGGTTAATCATAGTTGTAAGAAAGGTTGTGTGATGTTGCATTATACATTTCCAGTGACAAGGGTAAGGAGGTTGATGATGTTGATGTGTTGAGTAGGTACCAATTATTGAGTAGTTTTAGGATGTATTTCCTAAGGATATTTTAGAGTTGGCACCTCATAGAGAGGTAGACTTTTCTATTGAGTTAGTTCTAGGGGCAACTCTAGCATCAAAAGCACCCTACAGGATTAACACACCTGAGTTGGTAGAGTTGAAGTTGAAGCTAAAGGAAATGTTGGATGGAGGATACATCAGACCTAGTGTATCACCTTGGGGCGCGCCAATGTTGTTCATAAAAGAAGAAATATGGTACTCTTAGATTGTGCATTGTTTACCTGAAGCTGAATAAGGTAACGATCAAGAGCATGTACACTTTGACGAGGATCGATGATTTTTTTGATCAACTAAAGGGAGTAGTAGTGTTCTCTAATATCGACTTGAGATCGGGATATCATCAGGTACACATCAAGGATGAGGATATCTTCAAGGTTGTGTTAACGACCAGGTATGGGCATTATGAGTTTGTTTTTGTTCAATTTGGATTAACTAATGCTCCATATACATTCATGTGTTTGATGAATAGTGCTTTGTATATTTATTTAGACAAGTTTGTTATTGTATTCATTGGTGACATAGTGGTATATTCTAAGAATGAGGAAGAGCATGTCGAACATTTAACACAATGTTGAGATTGATAAGAGAGCATCAGTTGTATGCTAAACTTAGCAAGTGTAGCTTCTTTCAGACTGAGGTACATTACTTGGGACATCTTGTCTCCAAGGAAGGCATAGAAGTAGATTCAGAAAAGATAAGGGCCATCATGGAATGGGAAACTCCTACGAATGTAGATGAGGTGAGACCATTTATGGGATTGTGTTGGGAGCGGGATCCCCCAAGGGTAGTTTTGGGGCTAAAAGCCTGTGTTTAAGTCAAGTTTTCGTAATATTATTGTAAAGACTCCACCTTTTGTGGATGCGGATTGCGAAGGTATTATGTGTCACAAAGGGTAGTTTGCCATTATTTTTGTAAATTAAAGTTGGCTGTAATATATCTACCCATGGTCCGTGGACCATGGGATTGTATAAAAATAACTAAGCTCTAAGTAGTTAGAGGCATCGATGGAAGAAGAAAGAGAGTCATAGCTTTAGAGAAAGAAGTCTAAGTCTTGGGTTGTATTGTAGGTAGAGGTTCTGCAGCTGAGTGCGCAGAGGCTTAGGGTAGAAGTCCGCAGCTGAGTGCGTGGATCCCTGCAGCCGTGTGCACAGGGTGAATAGAGTTTGTAACACTTTGAAGAGATTAATAAAAGGAGTTATTCTACAATTTATGTGTATTTGTGCTGTTGATGGGTTTGGATATCTTATGTATGAATTTCCTTTATTATGCTTATATGATGCATGAATGAATGCAATTACATCGAATAATTGAATGCAATCACGAATATATGATTACGCGATGATAACTTTAAGTATTTGACAAGATAAGCAAATCAATTAGGATAATTAAGGAATCTGCATGGCATGCTGCCATAGCAGTGTGAAAGTACCTGAGCCCTAGGTTAGGGCTGCGCGAAGTTTGATCGTATAATTTCACGAAGGTATTGAAAGACAGAATATAGGGTTTTACAAGTTGTAGAGTGAGGTCACCTGTGTGAAGGCAGGGATAGAAGAGATCAAATGACATCACAAACATCTCAGGGTGTGAAAAATTGATTCCATCATCCCCCCATATTGCTTCGGGTGAGACTTCGGTTCGCGGTCCACGGGTTGATGACGAAAGGGCTAGTAGTGTAGGGATTTGTTTGGCTAAATAATGTTGAACCTGGGTCAAGCCCTCGTCAAGACAACAAATGGTTCCGTTTCTAGGACCAGAATTTGCATAAGAGGTGTGTATCACTGGAATCCAACTAAGAAGGAGATTGGAGACTGGTTGGATAGAAAGATCCACGAATTTGTAGTACAGGGGAACAAAAACCCGTGAATGAAAAAGGAGCAGTGGTTGGACCGTATCTGTATACAGAGATCCACAAGACCTTTTTCTGCTCTTTCCCTATTGAGCTATATGAGTGGATCATGAAGCTAGTAGATAGCTAAGGAAGGTGGAAACTTGAGGGTCCTATTGTGTGGACCCCAGAGCTAGTGCGACGGTTGGAAACATCGGAGGATAAGATCACCCATGCTGTCGATCATTGGCTCGATCACATCATAGGAGGATTTGTGACTGAATTCGTGGTTGAAACATCAGTCAACTATAGCAAGGCTGAGCAATGCTTTTTCAAAGGACCACGAGGTAAGTACGTAAAATATTTGAATACTTGGATTAAAATGTTGTTGTACGAAAAATGGGTTATGCAGTTACCTTGATGTTCAGGACTGCGTGAAGCAGAAAAACTTATAGGAATGATGGAAAAAAGGTTCTGGAGTATAGCCCCTTGATTACACCTCCACGAAGTGATGAAGAAGGGATAGCGAAGGTTTCTCTGTGAAGTGCTATTCAGTTAATAAGACAAGGATTCCTGCAAATACCACCTCCACCGACACCACCTCTGACCTAACCACCATCGCCTCCAGCTTCACCTGTACCACCTCCACCTCTACTGAGGTTCAATATGGAAAATATAGTGAAGTTGCCTTTGTTCAAAGGCTTGGGAAATGAGGACCCATACCAATTCTGGTTCGTTGTGAGGATTGTATGGGAAGCTCAAGGTTTTACATATGATCATAAAAATAAGGCGACACTAGTTGGTGCTTTGCAAGATCGCACACTAACCTGGTATATTAAGTACTCTAACGACCCAAATGCTGGAGTAGCAGACATCTAGGCAACACTAAATAGGGAATTTAGTATGCCTAAATCTGAGGCGCAGTTGATTATGGAATTCAAAGAGATCACAATGCAACCAAGCGAGACGCCTTGGGAACTAGATCAGAGCTGAAATGTATAATCCGTGAAGCCAACATGAAATTGACAGATGGAAAACATCGTGAGTGGTTTTTGGCTTCGCTACTACCACACTTAAGGAGTGCGTTATTGCAACAGAAGATAAAAACTCAGGCAGAGGCCTTGGAGATTTCCATGAGACTAGATGAGACTCTGATGCAAGATCCTAATCTAGGAGTTCAGCAGATCCATGTGTAGCTGAAGAATCTGTGCCTTGAGATGAAAATTTTGAAGTAGGACAGGACGGTTCGGCTAGAGGTACACAAGGAAGTATGGTGCTTGAAATGAAAGAGTCAGGGTCATGGCAAAGACCATTCCCCGATCTTTGCAAATTACATTGCAGGAGAAGGACCGATGCCTTTAAGACTAGAAGCTCAAGAAGGACCTAGTGTGGGGCTTGCATTATGGCGCACTATCTGTCAGGTAGCCGGAAAACATGCCATGGATAACTGTCACTTGCTATAGAAGTTGTACAACCACTACAATAGCTGTTCTGCAACTTTTGTAGGTTGGTAGGACATGATGAGCGTACTTACAGGAGCTATGAATTAATGATGGATAGAACTCCCACCTACACAGTTCAGGATGAAACATGGCCCCTTGAATAGAATGCAGGGATGGCACAAATAGTATTTTAGGGGCGCAGGCGAGTATGAGGCGGAGGACCTAGTAGAGTTCGAGGATAGTTGATTTACTACAATTACGGAGGACCAAGACAATATGTCCACGATTGCACTAATCCAACGCATCCATCATACAAATATTGCACGTTGTTTGATCATGAAACATATATTTCCCTACATTGATAACTAGCATACGTGACAAAGGGGCGCTAACCCCTGCACCGACTCAGAACCTGCAGATGATGAGATCTGAGTTGCACGAGGAAGATCCAAACATAATTATAGTAGTCAGAAGTGGAATCGCGATGGGAGATGACAAGGGTAAACAACAAGAAGATAGTACATGGGTTTGCAAAGCCCCAACGAAAGAGGTTGAGTTCAATTTGGAGCGCGCTCGTGAAACCTTCATGGAAGCTAAGAAGAGCTTCGTTGAGGCCTCCACCTTAGGAAGCAAGGATAAGCCAGAGCCAGATATGGACCCCTCTATGCTCACAACTTTCCTAGAAACCTGTATGGAGTTACTGCACGATAGTAAGGCTATGAAAGGGTTACAAGAACTCATCAATATATGCGCTAGAACTATTGCAGGTCAGTCACGTGTAGTACAAAAGATTGGCAATCATAAAAAAATGAGGGGACAAGAGATGAGACTGACCTAAAAAATAGGAGAATATGAAATGGATCAGGTCATTTTGGACCTGGGTTCAGATGCGAATGTCATACTAAAGCATACTTGGGAGCAAATGGGGAGACCTGCGATGCAATGGTCTCCAATTTAGCTAAGGATGACGAATCAACAGAAAACCATCCCCATGGGGCGACTGTAAGGCATGACCATGGATATTGAGGGAGTAAGCACGATGTTAGATTTTGAAGTAATAGAGATAGTGGATGAAAACAATCCCTACCCTACGCTCTTGGGAATTGACTGGGCTACTGATATGAGTGGGGTAATCAATATGAAGAAGCGAAAGATGATCTTTGAGAAGAAACCGCTGCGTGTAATAATACCCCTCAATCCTGTTGAAGGATCATGCTATACTAAACCTGTTCGTGATTATGAGAGTGATGACGACCTGTACTGTATCTATAAAATAACAATGCGAGACCAAGATTGGGTGAATCCCACTTCGGATGGACGAATTACGTGGGATCGTGAGAGTTCCTACACTTCAAACTCTGACGAAGAAATAAAACGCTGGCAGAATTGGTTACATGAAGTAACTACAATGAATTGCAACATGATGACCCGATCGTTGCATTGTGTGTCATCAGAGGTAAGAAATCTGACTATTTATGATGGTCTAAATGAGATAGATACCTTTTTGGATGCATTTGAAAGGGAGGTACAAAAAAGCAGTGCTTCTAGGCCTTGGACTGGGCACTGTGTGCTATGCCCGTAAGATGGTGGGGTATGCACAAGAGAAGCTTTGATGATTGGTGTGAATGTAGGAAGATGATGAGAACACAATTTGGGAAGCCTAAGATGTGATTGATAGACAAGTATGATGGGCAGAATGATCAACGTGTGCATCTGGCCAAATGGACGTAGGTTTTTGGATAAAATCCCCAACCTGAGTGGGTGCACCTGTTTTGTCATACCCTGGATGTTATCCCGATGAATTGGTATATAGAAACATAGCTTTGCCATGGGACAGGTGAATGGGATATCCTACGCGAAGGGTTCATGATGACATTTAGTTTTGAGGATGGGTTTGACAGTATTGATGAAGCACTACAAGACATGAAAGCAGTGATATTTAGGATATCGTAGGATCCTTTAGACTTGATCCATCATGATTGGGCTACTCAGCTGAGTCACGCGCTTGAATGTTATAATATAACTATTGAAGTAGAGGACAAGGATCTGTGGAAGATTAACATTCTAGAAACAGAAGGCCACCGCAAGGTTCAAGGACCACAAATTGAGAACCCTGATATAACCGCGTCGGAGAAAACAAAACAAGTGAACATTGGTATGGAGGAAGAACCCAAGTTCGTGAAGATTGGAGACTACTGGGACAATGTGACGGTGGATAAGGTCGCTGAATTTCTCCATGAATACCAAGACTTATTCCCTACCACGTTTACGGATCTGAAATGAAGAATTGGAGACTTAGGAGTGACGAAGATCATATTAAATCCTGACGCAAAGCCAGTTAAGCAGAGGCCTTAAACCTCAATCCAAAATACAAGGAGAAGGTCCACTTAGAGCTAGACAAGATGCTAGCAGCAGATATCAGTGAGCCTGTGAAAGAATCTGATTGGGTTAGCCCAATGGTGGTGCAAGAGAAGAACTAGAAGGATGAGATAAGGATATGCATGGATCTCATAAAATTGAATGACTCTTATATGCATGATCCTTTCCTGACTCCGTTCACGGATTAAGTGTTGGACAATGTAGGTGGCCAGGAAGCATATTCCCTCACTGATGAGTTCTCTAGGTACCACCAAATCAAAATCGCGCTGGAGGATAGGAGCAAGACAAACTTTGCGACTGAGTGGGGTTGTCTTCAATACACTGTAATGCTGTTTGGATTGAAGAATGTGCCTGCAATTGTTTCGCGCGTGGTTGTTGCAGCATTCAAGAAATTTATTCATAAGTTCATGGAGGTATATTTTGATGACTGGACTGTATTTAGGTTTGTTAAGTGCCATGTAAAAATCTTGCGCTTGATGCTAGATACTTGTTGAAGATACCATATCGTGTTCAATCTCAAGAAGTGTCTGTTTTGCATTCATTTTGGGAACCTATTGGGGCATGTGGTTTGTAGACAAGGACTGATGGTAGACCCCGCGAAGATCACAGTGATACTGAACTTGGAAGCACCGAGGAGTGTGAAATAGCTATGCGCTACTCTGGGACATACGAGATATTACAAAAAGTTTATCAAAGGCTATGCCCAGATCACTGCGCTGATCGAAAAATTGTTGAAGAAGGATGTCACGTTCTGTTGGAACGATGACTGTAAGAAAAGCTTGGATATATTGAAAGAAAAGATGGTTAACGCGTCGATTCTAGTCTTCCAGAACTGGAAGAAAGAGTTTCATGTACATGTCAATGCATCATGTATAGCGCTGGGGGAATTACTAACACAAGATGGGGGAGAAGGCTTGGACCATCCTATTGTGTTCGCAAGCCGCAAATTATCCAAAGCAGAGAAGAACTATTCTACCACTGAATGCGAGGGGCTAGCTATGGTGTATGCACTATAGAAGTACCGAAACTGCTTGCTAGGGGTCCATTTTAAGATGTATACGGATCACTCCGCGCTGAAGTACTTGGTCAATAAGCCTGTGTTGGGGGGGCAAATCTATAGATGGATCTTGTTGTTCCAAGAGTACGATTTTAAAGTTATTGTGAAGCCTAAATGATTGAACGCGGGACCAAACCATCTATCGTGCATAGAAATAGGGGAGGAACCTAATAACTTGGAAGAAGGATTGCCTGACGCAAAACTATTTGTGGTGCGTGTTGCAGATGGTCATTTTGAGGATATAATACACTTCATAACAACAAGAATTGCACCGGGAGGATACTCTGTCCAGCAAAAGAAGGAATTAGTGGTGTGCGCAACAGTTTTCTCTGTCATTGCTGGGCATCTATACAATATGGGGATTGATGAGATATTAAAATGGTATGTACCCGAGTTTGAATGAAGCAGCATCCTCATGGATGCTCATGGGGGCACCTAGGAGGACATTATGCAGTGAGAGCAATTGCGCAGAAGATTCTACGTAGGGTGATGAGCCCCAAAATTGGGTAACTTACTGGGCTCATTTTGCCTAATTGTTCTTCATCAATCCACCATTTTTCATAGTTTATGCATGCTTTTGAGTATATTTATGTTAATTGAACGAATGAGAACAATCACTTGACCAAGAAGGCTAACACGTGGTTATTGTAGATTTTTGGACAACTTTTGGACCAAGGCCAAGCATTTATGAGCCAGATGATAGCCAAGCACGAGGGAACAAGGGTGAGGATTCATAGGAAGGGTATCTCCTACACTAAATGGCCCCTTCCTCAAATTCTCCACCATCAGCTCGGAGTTCAACAGGCCACCAAAAATGATTCCTAAGGGCAGCTGGGCAGTTTTGCGTAAAGTGGCTGATCACTGGCAGTTTGAGCAGCCAAGCCCCTTGAGTTAAGGAGGGCTGTTGTAGGCCCTTGTAGTGTATAAGAAGGAAGGCTTCCAGCCTTCATAGGTTACTTTTTGAACATTTGTACTTTGCACTCTAGTGTTGCTCTGGTTTTTGCTCATTTGTGGAGCTTTTGCTGTAGACATTTTTGTGACATGGTTATTTTCTAAATAATGGAGATCAGTTTCATTTTGCTTGAGTTCCGAGCTTCTTCTTAGGAGCCTGTAGCTCTTGGGGTTGGGCCCAACCCAAGTTCCAGGACCTCCTTAGTGTACTGTTATATGTTTTTTGCTGCCTTTAATTAATTTCTGCTAGTAGGTTACAATCTTGTTTGGTTACTTAGTCCATTTTTGATGATAGAAATAGTTGTTTATGTTTCAGGTCAATTTAATAGGTTGGTAACAGAAAATATCTTCGAAAACGGCTATCAAGCAACCCCTGATCTCACCTCTCCCTCCTTGGGACCATGAGCTGAGACCAAGGTGTCATTGCTGCCATAAAAACACTATTCTCGCTTCTTCATGTGATTGCTAGTGTTAGGTTCTTAGATGCAAAAGTTGGTACCAGTTGTGGTTACATGCTTGGACCCATTCTTGCTTGGTTTTCGTAGTTGACTTACATGATTTTATGCCAACACACTGCTGTTCATCATGATTTCTGGTATTTAGGTCAAATTAGGTTAAAGTAGTTAGATCCTTGGTTTTCCTAGTCTTTGTTTAATTAGTTTGGAAAATAACGTGCAGAGCACCTATGATACCTCCTCTCCTATCCTTATCCCATCAATTCAACCTACTTCATCCTCTAACTCAGGTTCTTCCCTCTCATTTTCCACGTTTTCTCACTTTGCCCTAGTTCCTACATTCTTGCGCAACATTGCTTCTCTTATCTTCGAACCAACCCAATCGCCTTAACCGTTCTTCAGCCTCAATCACCAAGTTCTAGACCTCCTCACACACTTATCTCACCTCCATACCCACTTCTTCACCTTTCTGCCACCATCAACCCTTCAAAACTCCCTTTCGGGACATCCTGTAGAAGCTTCATCTTGTAGAAACCCTGCAGACTTCCTGTAGAAGCTCACGAAAGCGGTTTCTTGAGATCCGATCACTGTGAAAGGGTGCTAGGGACCCCTTAGGCTCTCTTTTCACCTTCCCAACCTCCTGCAATCACCTACTCCATTTCCTTTCGCCAATCCACCTTTGCACAGTCAAAAACAGTTAAAGCATAATAATTCTGCCAACTTACTCAAAAATACAAAAAGATGTTTCTTTTCAGATTTCACTTTAGAAGTAGCTTAGACACATGCACTTAACCTTCCAAAGAATCAATGGCATATTTTTCAGTAGCTTTCATCCTTTTTCTTGCATCAGTAGGGCTAGTTGGTAAAACTAGGGTTTATTAGGGTTTGCGTTTCCTTGCAGCTTTTTAGTTTCTTTCTACAAGTAGGTTAGCGTCCTTTGAGTTAGCTTTCATCCATTGGTTAAAAGCTTCTTCTAAGAGCTCATAGAAATTGGCTTAAGCTCCTAGCAGACTTATGCTAGCTGATCAAGTGACAACCACGGCAAGAGCTAGTACTTGTGCATACAACACCGTCGCTTCCAAGTTTGTTACGAACTACCGGGTTGATAAAAGTAAATAAGGGAGTCCGAGGAGTTGCAGCATTATTGCTGCAATACTGGAGCCCACCATCTTTTTGGCGTTGTTGCTGGGGAAGCACCAGAGTATTTGTGATTGTTGCTTTTCTTATATTTTCTACTACAACCTTCTGCTAAGTAGCTTATTTCAGCAAGAGTAGAGTAGTTGTTTTATTTCCATCCTGCAATTTCATTTCTAAAAAAGTAGATTAGACATTTCCTGCTTTCCTAGACTAGTATTTCAATTCCACAATTTCAATTCTGCAAGCGTAGATTAGCATTTCAATTCCATAATTTCAATTCTCCAAGTGTAGCTTAGCATTTCATTCCTGCAATTTCATTTTAGCAAAATAGATTACTCCTTTCCTGCTTTCATTTGAATTCTGCATTTTCATTTCAGCAAGATAGATTTTAGTTAGTTGTAGTTAAATCTATTTTAGTTTTGCAGGTACAAGCAGAAAAAATAAACAAAAATCAGCGAAAAATATTTCATTTCAAGCCTCGTAGGAAGAGAGACAATACCAGAAAATTCTTACCCAACACTCCCACCACATCACTGAGTCACCCTTCTCTCTTCTTCAGTGGCAGTGATCCAGAAGAACCTATAGGTGAACCTCGAGAGATATACGAAGATCCTATAATAGAAGAAGAGTAAGAAAACATTCCTCTTGAGACCATGGCTAAACGCATAAATGGTATAGGAGACGAGGAAAGAATAGAAGGTGCATTTCCCATCCGAGAGACCAATGGGGACACAAAAATGAAAAACATAAGTCCCTCAGCCTTACCTCACTTCCATGGATTGACCACTGAAGACCCTGATAACTTCTTGTTTGAGTTTGCTGTCCTTTGTTGAACTTATGACTATGCTGAAGACGAGCACAAGTTGAAACTCTTTCCCTCTACCCTCAAGGATGCAGCCCTACGTTGGTTCATGGGGTTACTTGGAAACAATATCACAACTTGGGATCAAATGCAGCAAGCCTTTAACAAAAAATACTGGGACTACTGTAGGTCAAAGGAAACGAAGGGAGAAATCTTTCAGATGACCATGGGAAGTGATGAATCTTTAGAAGACTATGAAGAGAGGTTCCAACTTAGTTATAAAAGGGCTAGGTGCACACTTGACCCTGAATCTTTGAAGCTATTTCTACTCCGAGGAGTCCCTGAAGACCTTTTAGATACCCTCCATTTTCTAGCTGGTGGAGACATATACCAACTACCTTATGAGGACATAAAGACTGTGTTTAGAAACCACTCTAGGGTAGCTCGGAAAAGAGGTAGGGGGAATCCACTTTCAGCCAGTGCCACCTTCTCCAAACATGAGTTTACAAATCAAATGGAAGACCTTAAAAGTGAGATGAGACAGACCCTTGCCATGCAACTAGATACTTTCCGAATCCAACAGAAGAAAGAGGAAGCTGAGAGGGATTTGGCCATCTTTTGTCCAAGATGCACAAGGAAGCATCCTAAGAACGAATTTCCATTGCACTCAGTAGAGGTATGTTTCGTTTGTGAGGAAGATCATCCTACGAACCAATGCCCAACCTTGCTCGGATTTAAAGCCATGTACCAAGGGGCTGAGGGAGCCACTGAACCACTCTACTTCCTCAACCAAAGGAGGCCGCATGGATCCAGACCTTACCAGCAGGGGATGTAGGGGACATCCCAAACTTATTACCACCCCAACCAATCCACTCATATACCTTCTTGGGGCCTCCCTACTCATCCTTCCTGGTCCGCACCTCCTCCCTGGTCTTATCCATCTCAATACCATACTCAACCCACTGCTCATTCGTTTCACTCTCATGTTCAGCCACAACCTCAGTGGAATGCACCTTAGCCGGGGTGGAGGCCCCAATACAACTTTCCTCCCACTATTTTGCCTCCACGACCTGCTCCACCTCAACCATTACCTCCTACTCCTCCAAGACAACCCCAGATGCCTGCTCAACCGAACCCGAACCCTAATAATAGACAGGCCCAGCAGGTATATACTGGAGAGACAACATGCCCTACCTATGCTGTGGAGATTTAGGAGATCAACCTATGATTTGGGAAAGTCCTTCCAGATCGCCAACCTCCTCCAGAGGATGAGGAAGAGAAACAAGAAAGTGAACCCAAAGTCATTCCACCCTTTCCTGAGAGATTGACGGTAACCACACAACCAAACCTGGAGGAGACTGAACTTCTGGGAGAACTTAAATAGTTCTGTGTGAAAATACCACTTCTCCAGGCCATAAAAGATGTACCAATATACAACAAATTGATCAAGGAGAAGTGTTTCAGGCACCCAAGCAGGCACAAGAGAGATGCCCCAACTATCAATGTCATAGGACAACTGTCCGATTTGATGTTGGGACAAGTAATCTGTCCAAAATATTTGGACCCTGGAAGTCCTGTAGTTGATGTCCACATCAATGGAACCATCATCCCCCACACCTTGATTGATCTAGGGGCTGCCATTAATGTGATGACCAGGGACACTATGCTCAAACTTAACCCTCAGAGTTCCTTAAGAAAGACCTCGACAATACTACAGTTAACAGACCACTCCACTGTTACTCCCGAAGGGATTGTGGAAGATGTCCTAGTCTTTGTTGATTCTTGGGAGTACCCTGCGGACTTCTTGGTCCTTCAACCAAAGGCAAAACTCACTGGATACCCCCTAATTTTGGGAAGGCCTTGGTTGGCCACTGTAGATGCTTACATCAATTGTCAAGCAGGGAGCATGACCATCAAGAATGGGCCTATGTCCAAACAACTAGTCCTATATCCTCCTGCCTAACCTCTGTTAGAACATGATTTACCTCTCTGGTTGGAGGAGGGAGATGAGGATGAAGTCTTCTCTGTACCATTGTGCACAGTAGAAGCCACCAATGGAGGTCCTCAAACCGAGTATGAGCTAATTGAGAATCTGATTCAAAAGCCACCTCCTAGTGTGTTGCCATTAGAGGAACTGGTAGAGGGTACCCAAGCCAGTGCTCTAGTGGACTTTTGTGTGGCTGATCCGACCTCTCCTAGAGTTAAGAATGTGGAATTTGGCCCTGAAAGAACCTTAAAGATCAGCTCATCCCTATCTCCCTCTCAGGAGAAGGAGCTGTGTAGCTTATTGAACCACCATTTGGATGCTTTCGCTTGGAGCTATAAGGAGATGAAAGGAGTCCATCCTTTGGTCTATACCCATCACATTTACATCAAAGAGGATTGAAAACTGGTCAGGTAGCCTCAGAGGAGAATGAATCTAGCCCTTAAGGACATTGTCAAAGAAGAGGTGCAAAAGTTGTTGGATGCAGGATTCATCTACCCCATCTCTGACAGTGAGTGGGTCTCTCCTCTGGTGCTTGTGCCCAAGAAAAATGGGAAGTGGAGAATTTGTGTAGATTACCGAGAACTTAACAAAGCCACCAAGAAGGACCATTTCCCTTTGCATTTCATAGATCAGGTGTTAGATGGACTGGCAAGGAAGAAGTTCTTCTCTTTCCTAGATGGATTCAATGAGTATAATCATATCCAAATCAGCTCGGAGGGTAAAGATAAGACCACCTTCACTTGTCCATGGGGTACCTTTGCCTACCAGGTCCTTCCCTCTGGGATATGAAATGCTCCTACCACTTTCCAGAGAGCAGTACTGTTAAAAAGTATTTTGTCACCGTCCCTGTTACCCCTTCTCCCGTACATTGGAGGACCTATTTCGGGACCTGTGAGAAGTGACATGACTTGCAAACACCTGCTTTGTATCCCTTAAAGTATGTATTCTATATCCCCTGAAGACACCTTCTGCAAAATACCCAAAAATATAGCCCTTTCTCGATTGGCGCTGTTGCACAGTGCATTGCTCGCGCCAATGGGATAAATACTCCAAAGAGGGCGCGCCAGCTGGCGCTCTGCCTCAGAGTCGCACTAGCGCCAACCCAGTTGGGTAAATTTTTTAACCATCAAACTTCCGAAGGTTCCTTCCACCTTATCCATTAACTATTTCCAATGTGGATTGATTCAGTTGGGCTTCGTATCTCCCAAGGAGGGAAGTAGTTCTCCACCTCTCATGGAAGCTTCCTTATGATAAGGACAATCCCATGAATCAAGTGGATGGTCTTATCTACCCCTCCCATCTCTATATAAGCTTGTTCTTTCCCATTTGACAAGCTAGTTGGTAATTCTTGGTTAATAATTCTACTTTTCAAGCTCCCAAAGTCTGAGGATTGCTAAGCTCATCTTGCAAGAGGTCTTGTGTATCCCTATGAGGCTAAATCTTTAAGGAGGAGATCCATGTTCAAGTGATCAAGGAGAGAGAGGCTTGTTCCCATCCCCTACAAGCTTTACAAGGCATGTGTTGCTGATTCACCCAGCCAAAGGAGGATTCGACGTCAGAACTTGGTTGTATTCTCTTTTGTTTGATCAATAATAATAGACGACTATCATTATGGTTCCACTCATGTATCTTTATTATGATGTTTGAGTTGTATCCTTTCTGACTGATACATAGTTGCATTTCCCAGATTTTATGCTTGTATTTGTTTTGTTCTTTGCATGTGCAGGTGTCTATTCACGGAGATCTTGAAAATTGTGACCAACTGAAGCGAAAGAACGGAAGCGACGACCCTTCTACGAATATAAGCGTTGGATTCGAGGTAGGCTCTCATCTTCGCCTTTGTTTTGCAATTAGGAACTTGCATGTTAGCGTTTTTTGATTGTTGCTAGACCTCAGTTAGGCTAGTGGGATCGCCTTTGTCCACAGAGGGGATTTACCTACACAACAATTTGGCGACTCCGCTGGGGAGGTGGCTTTTGCCTTGTTTGTTTATCTTGTCTTTTTGTTTGATTTATGAACTATTAGATGGAGTCTGAAGTCTGGCCAGATAGCCTTCGAAATGTTATTTCTTTGCATTAGCGAAGTAGATCAACGCTACTTTAGTCCATCTCCGGTTCGGTTCGCAAACTGAACAACTTGGGACTAGCCTTGTTCCTTGATTGTTTTCTTGGTTTCTCCCGCTTGTTTTGCTTTCTGGGTTGGATACCTATGTTGTTTTTGCCTCTTGAGAGTACTTAGGTATTGTTGGTTTAGCCTTGGCTCTTGTGTTTTTTATTTTCCATAGCAAACTCGACTGGCGCTATTTTATAGTGTGACAGTCACATCAGTTGGTGCAAGTTACACATTGACAACCCGCGCCAATCCTGAAAGGTGCTAGTTGCAGCCTGAAAGTCGCGCCAGGCCTGTAGACTTTTGAAATTTGCTTGGTTCTTCATTTTTTGAGCTTTGGTTTCATCCTAAGTACCTTTACTAGACTACTTTGGTGTGTTGGAGTGTGATTTGACTGATTTCGATTGCTACCCTCTGGGTGTTTGCTTTTTTCTACCGATTTCGCATTTCTAGCCCTAGGGCATCTAGTGGCCTTGTGAATCGAGCCTTCCTAAGGTGTTTCGATCTTTTTGTTGTCCATTCGACTCTTTTGTTTGCTCCCTGTCACGTGGAATCAGTCGTTCTTGCGGACAAGACAGACCTTCCTAGAATCTAATGAAGACCTAATGACAAACAAACCAACCAAACACTATCTTTCTCTAAATGCACTTTATAAGTAATGGGAAACAAGTGTGTTTTAAGTCATACCTCATGTCCAACGCAAGTTCGGAGATGCTTTCGCTTCTTTGATCCAAGTAAGTTCCTTTGTCACAAACCTACAAGCACAAACAAGGAAAACAATTAAATAGCACCTGAATATCCAATATTATAAAACATATTTAACA
>APFE031674345.1:1981-13866 GCA_000404065.3 Pinus taeda | reverse complement strand
AGGTGCTAACTGTGGAATCTGCTACTTTATCAAACTGACTGCACTTCTTGAAGAAAACCAAGCGAGCTCTTCCTTGCTCTCTTGCAAAGGTGAAATTAAGGGACTGTTTACTAATCCCTCGGTACACTTGTAGATCTTTCCACTCCGCGTCGTTCAAAACATTAATGTATTTGCATAACCCGTTTTTCACATAACAACATCTTAATCCAAGTATTCAATGATTTAATGTACTTACCTCATGGTGCCTTGAGAAAATGTCTTTCTGCTTCTCTATAGCTCACGGTCATATCTACCGCGAACTCAGTGATAAATCCCCCTATTATCCGGTAGAGCCAATGGTCCATAGCTTGCGCGATATTATCTTCTGATGCTTCTAGTCCCCACACTAACTCCGGAGTCCACATTATCAGTTGGTCGAGCTTACAGCTTCCCTCGCTATTGGCTAACCTCATGATCCATTCATATAGTTCAGAAGGAAAGGATGTGAAGAAGATCTCTTGGATTTACGTGTACACGTAGCGATCTAGCCACCTTTTCTCAGATAGTTGCGAAGTTTTATTTTACTGTATCGGGAACTCGTAAATGTTTTGATCCAACCACTCTTCACATTCCTTCTTCATGGGATTCTAGTGTTCCGACATCAGCCATCCCTTAGGTAGATCTCAGTATTCACAACGGAACCATTTATTGGCTTATTGAGGCCTGACCCAAGTTCAGAAGTGATTTACCCAAACAAATCCCGAAACTATTTACCCTTTCAGCAATAGTGCACGGACTGAGGTCTCACCCGAGGTAGTATGGGAGGGTGCTGGAACCAGGTTTCCACACCCTAGGGATGTCTTGATGATGTCTGGGAAGTCCGCGAACCAATCCTGCATGCTTGCGCTGCTTCGCACAGCTGTCTGTCCTTCGCGACTTGTGCAACTGTTTCCGCATAGCCCTATAAAGGGATTGAAGACATGCTATCTAGAATTTTTATCCTTACTGCGCTTTTATTATAGATCTTAACCTAATTATGTGGGCCCAATATCCTTATTAATAATTCAACATTTATAACCAATGTGCACAATCATAAACTGTAAAGAGATGCATAAATATCATAGAATCATAAACACACAGTATTTCAAAATCAACTTATCTTTTGTTAATCCTTTGTCTAGATACAATCCCAACTCCGCCCAATGCACTCAATTGCAGGGGTCCATGCACACAACTGCGAACTCTACCAGGCCTCTGTGCACACACCTGCAGAGCCTCTCCTTACTACTACAACCCAAGACTCAGACTTACAGACTCAGATCTAATTCATCATCCAAAAACCCAGATTACTTCTCCAAGCTCCAGCTAAGACTCTCTTTTACAATTAGAGCCTCGCTCTATTATACAATCCGATGGTCCGCAGACCATGGGTAGGCCGACACATTCTATATTAAATTATGTTATTTTAGGGTGGACAATCCCAGACTCTCACACTCTGTGCTCACATTTTGTGGGGTCTTTACATTACATTGACCAAAACGAGGGCTTTAAGCCCCAAAACTTACTATGCGGGGATCTGCTACCCAACAGCCATAAACTTCTGAATATAAGATTTAAATCCATCCGAAAAAGAATTCTTCTTGACCTTATGGTAAGTTTTTAAAAATCCCGAGTGCCCTCCTAAGGGAGAGGAGTGAAATTCCAAAAGAATCTTTCATTTTAGTTAGGAATTCTTACAAATATATAAGAGATCTTTGTACCATAATGAATCATTTTTCTAGCTAAATGTATCAGATGTGTTGGGATCTTGCTACAATTTTTGAATGAGTTTCCACACCTCTTGACCATTCCTCCATTCTCCCTTGCCTCGAATATCTACTAAGGTTGGATAATAGAAATGGTAAAAATCAATGCTTCCACATCCTCATCCTTTAATGAGAGTACATCTACAAAAACATTTTGCTTCCCTTTTTTGTAGATGATTTCAAAGTCGTAACCAAACATATTTTTCACCCATTTTTTTTTCTCTTCTCAAGATAATATTTTTTCCAAAAAGTATTTAAGACTAACATGATTTGTTTTTACCTTAAAGTGTCTTCTCATTAGGTAAGGTCGACATTTCTTTAGTGAACGTAATATTGCCAACATTTCTTTCTCATAAATAGGTTTGTGTAAATACTTCCCTTTGATTGGATGAGTTTCAAAAGAAATGGGACTTCATTCTTGCATTAAAACAACACTAATTCCATTTCCTGAGGCATGGCATTCCACAATAAATGTTTTTATGAATTTTAGCGTAGCTAACACTAGTGCTTAACCCATTGCCTCTTTAGGATTTTCCAAGGCCTTAGTTTCTTCTAGAGTCTAAGAAAAGGCATCTTTCTTTAGTAATCATTCTAGAAGTGATGTTATTCTCCCATAATTATTAACAAACTTGTGATAATACCCTGTCAACCCAAGGAATCCTCAAAGATTCTTTGTGGTTGTGGGGATTTTCCATTCATTAATGGCTTTAATTTTGTTACAGTAGAGCTTAACAGCTTCATGAGATACAATATGACCTAAATATTCCACCTCTTTTACTCCAAAAAAACATTTAGATGTTTTCTCATAGAATAGTTTTTCCTCCAATAGTTTGAGCACCTTGTCAACATGTTGAACATGATCCTTCCGAGACTCGATGTAGATTAGTTTATCATCAAAAGGTAATAGCACAAATTTTCTAACGAAGGGTTTAAAAATGAAATTAATCAACCTTTAAGAGTTGAAGGTGCATTAGTAAGGCCAAAATGCATGACCAAAAATTCGTAATGACCCTCATGAGTTTTGAACGTTGTTTTTGGAATTTCTTCAGTATTCATTCTAATTTGATGATATCCTGAAATAATATTAAACTTTGTGAAGTAAATTGATCCATGTAATTCATCCAATAATTCATTAATCACAAGAATGGGAAATTTATCTTTAATAGTGATCTTGTTGAGCTCCCTATAATCCAGACACATACACCATATTTCATCCTTCTTGCGCATCAATACTACTAAAGTAGAGAAAGAAATTTGACTAGGGTGAATTATACCAGCCTCTAGAATTTTTGAAACCATACATTCAATTTCACTCTTTTGGGCATAAGGATATCTGTAAGGCCTGATGTTTGGGGGAACACTTCCTAGAATCCAATGAATAGAATGATCATGATCAAGAATAGGAGGGAGGCCTTTAGGACTCTCAAACACCTTGGAATGATTATCCAAGACTTTTTGGAGATCTGGAGAAATAGATGCTTTTTTATGTTGAGAATCTCTGTCAATCCATTAGAGCTGATTATCTTTCCTAGTTTCCCTGCGATACCCCTTAAGTCAACTTCCTTTTCTTCCAAAAACACATTGAGGAAAAGTTCTTGGAAATTGAAAGCTATCATCCCCAAAGATTGTAACCATTTGACTCCTACTACAACGTCAACACCACCTATTGGAATGGAAAGCTTTGGTATATTCAATACAAATTCCCCCATGGTTACCTTGGTATCATGGCACTTTCCCAAACAATTTATAGTTCCTCCATTTGAAACCATCACTTGACACTCTATTTTTGGATATAGGAAGAAATTCAGTTCCTTAGATATCTTACAATGAATAAAATTATGGGTACTACCCAGATCAATCAACACTATTACCTTTTTCTTGATATATCCTTCTATCTTGAGAATTTTAAGAGTGGTAATTCCCGCCAATGCATTACAAGATATGGTCGGATTCATTTCTTCTTTCTATGGGGTTCATTCTTGGTGTATATCCTCCTCCTTTAGTGTTTCTTGTTCCTTTTCTTCCTCCTCTTTACAATCTATGTATAATAATTTATTCTCATCACACTTATGACCTTTAGTGTATGTTATATCACAGCTATAACAAAACCCTCTTTCTAATTTTTCCTCCAATAGTTGTGATGTAAACCTTGTAGGTTGTAGAATACTAGAAGCAACAACACTTGTATCTTTATAGTTGTGAGTGCTAGACTTCCTTGTTGCCATAATTTTTCTTTCAACTTTTCATGTCACCATGTATGCCTTCTCCAATGAATCAGGTTCCAAAAGGTGAACCTCATGTTGGATGTGATATATTAAAGTCCCTATCAAGAAATTGATCCTATTATCCTCTGGAATATTAATTACCCTAATATTATATTTTGGAAGTCTTCAATGCGCTCAGTCGTTCAACCCTTTTGTTTGAGATTTATCAATTGGCTAAAGAAGGTGTTTCTCTTTGTATTTTCATAATGTGCTATCATTTTTTCCGTAAAAATTAATGAGGTGACAAGTGGTTTATGAGAAAAAATCCATCTATACCATACAAACTAATTGGGTTCTAAATATAAAGATGCAATAAGTACCTTTAGTGAGGGTTTCACATCCTGTAGATCAAAATATTGCTCCATCTGTAGTATCCATGTTACCAGATCCTTGCGATCAAACTTCCTCATCTCTATCTTTGGAATGTGGTGGTTCTTAAATCCAACATTGGAATATCTAAAATAATAATTGATATTCCTTTTATCTTCATCGCGATTTTCATGGATTACCATGTCACCCCTGGGAAGCTTTTCTTACAGCAACTTTGTCAAACCTTACTTCAATCCTTACATGTCTACTTTTAAACATTCCATATCCCCTTTTAAATAATCCATGTCTCCTTTTTTTTTTTTCTCTAAACAGTCCATCTTAACTTTCATCTCTCCCAATTCATTTTTGGTTTCTCGTGAAATTTGTTGCACTTGGTCTTGTAACTTTGATATATCATGTTGTATTTCTTCCTCTTCTTGATGTGTCATATTACAGCTTTCTAGTTGCTTAATAGATGTGTCCATTTTTTTTTAGGCATATTGGAATGAAATAATGATATTTATGCTTCTCTATACCCTTTGAATTGCTTCAAACTGATTCTTGAAGCAAACATTATACAAATTAAAAATATATACACACATTGTTTCCTTTTTTTGGAGCTAGATATTGGAACTATTGTATATTTGTAATTTCGGTTGTCCAAGATCTGAAAAGAGGGCATGTGGTAGCACTATCTGTCTTCTTTCCAATTCTAGAAGTTAGACCAAATTTGGATTCTTTAAGATAAAGTTTTGCCAAATTTTCGACAATGGTCTCATTATGGACTTGTTCAGTAGAGAAAACCTATACAGAGTGCCACATGTCACTGTTTCTACCATAGGCCCTAAAATGAATACACAAAACACTATAGTCTTCACTTTTGGTCACTTTATATGAAATTCAAATTTCAAGCTCGAAGGGAAGGTTATGAAAAAAATTCCTTAGTCACTTGTTTGAGACTGAATTTTAGAACAAGAAAAAACCCTAAAATATTCGAGCCATATCTCATAAAATATATCGAAATAAGATCCGAAATTCTGAAAACAAGGTTCCCCAAGATTTTAGCTCTATGTGTCTGCAATTTTTTCTTCTAAAGCTTCGTAGAAAAAACATTATAGTGAAAATTCCATGATGGTTGGTTTGAAGCAGCGAAACCCTAGAATCCAAAGCTCTAATACCAATTGTTATGCAAAAAGCTCACAAAATAGAAGAAAAATTAGATCAATGACTTAAAAATTATCCTCTTCAAAGGGGAAACCTCCTTTACATTACATAAATGAACAATTATTCGATGGTACAAATGACAAGACCTCCTTTGTATATATAGAAGTCTAAGTGATCACAATATAATAAGAGCCTACACAACAATAATAATGTAACTGCACAACAATAACAATAGTGGGCTTCGATGGGGCACAAAAATAACAATATGGGGGATACATATGCATAAAAATAACAATAATGAGGCTACATTAACAATAATAATAAGGGGGTTACACTAGTATTATAGGGACCTAACAGGTTTTTTTATTTGAAAACCTCCCGCTTCAAGAGAATTTGAAGAACATTGACAACTTTTTTATTTAATAATTTATTTACTTTTCTAGTATTTTGGGCAATCGTCTAGAGATGATGGCCAAAGCCACACATTTTGTAGAATTTTAAATCTATTTTTGTTGTAAACAATGTTTAATGCTGGGGGGGGGGCCTGTGGGGGAGGTGCCGGTGGGGGTGAATCAATTTTAATGCTAATTCTAAATTTTATACCAGTTTATAATTTCATTCAAGATTTGCATTCATTCATGTGACAAACATCCATCATAGCATGTGCAAAAAAATAAAACAACACATGAACACATCACAAGGTTTTTTTGTATTATGATGTAAAATATGAGCTCCTACTCTATTTACACTAATATTTGTGCACCCACTCATAGGAAGCACTAAATCCCTTGGATTGTTTTCTAGCACCCACTAATAGGAAGCACCAACTCCTTTCTTTTGTATACAGCTAATGAGCTTACCATAAGAACCAACTGAAGCACTGACTTCTAAGATTTGTTGTGAGCACCAACTTGTAGCTTCATGTGTTTGTTAGAAGAACCAAATTGCAAGAGGCACCGACCCCCATGCTCTCTACAAATGTCCATTAAGATGAAGCTAAAACTCCTTTTTTTGCAGGCTCCAACACACACCTAATAAGGAAATAAATTCTCTCTATAATAGCACCCACTTGGAATAATTTCATCTCCCTTCATTCAACCTTCTCCACACTCTACCCATTATACAGTAGCACTTTGTTCTCTACTCTCAACCCTCATACAATATACATGATCAACATCTCTGAAATTTCTCTTTTTCATACAAACACTCAACCTCTCCTAGTAGCATATACACTCACAAATATCTCCACCTGGCACCCAACAATGTTACATACCCCCATAATTTGCACAACTTCCATCCTTTGGTTTTTTTTCCACTATAATACAGATGGATCGATATAGGGACTTTTGTCTACAACACATGTATAGCTCATGGTCCATGAAGATGGTGTACTTGTATACTTAATACTTCTTAAATGTGTCTCTTTGTAAGGCTTGCCACACTATTGTTAGATAAGATTTCTCAACCACTACATTTGCAATAAATATAGAACGGACTCTCAATGTTTCTTCATTCTAAAAATTAATTCTAAGTTAACCTATTCACTCAAGGAGAAACTCAATTAAATTCTACATGTTCAATCAACAGGGATCTCCATTACTGCTCTTTAATACTCACAAAGCTCAAGATGTATTTGAACATGGATCACTTGATTTGTGATGAAATATGTTGCACCCAGTAATATTTTCCATTGAATTCTTCATGGCGTGAGGGACACTCTCGTATGGTTTGTTCTGTTCAAACTAGATTTATAAATTCACTCTACAAAATTATGGTTCTTGCTGCCTTGATCCAATGTGTTGAAAATAGAAATAAGAAATGTTAAAAATAGAATCCATAATATTCCAATTTTAATTTGTCCTTGAATTAAAATTGAGAATTAAAATTCAAATTTAGTCTCACCAGTTGCTTGAAAAATAATTAATTAATTCCTCTTGATTTAATTAGTTGGAGAAATTCAATCTAGATGTCTTTCTGAAGTCATGCAACAGTTATCCCTTAACTTAAGGAGATTATCCCTTAATTAAGGAGATAAGGATGAGTTATATTTGAGTTGTAATTAGTTAGCTTAGTTTACTAAGTTAAGTCCAGTTAAATTAGTTCCAAACTGTTTGATGAATTAATTGTGAGTCCATTCAATTAATACATGCATGCATCCAACTAGTGTACTCCAGATAACTGAAGATTCTCTCATTGATAACTCATGCATGTCTATTCTGAGAAAGACCCAGTTGAGATTACAAACAGGGACAGTGTGCTATTAGTTGCATGAGTTTTCCTATAAAGGAAGCTCATCCATGTAGAAGGAAGAAGGTTCCTTGAGGATTACGAAGTTTTACAGGGTGTTAGATCAGTGTGGGTGATCAATGCTACACTTGGTAACAAGAGGATCACCCAAGAGAAACTGCGCAAGGAAATAGGAGGCTTGGAGGGCAGAGGAGAAGGTTTTTGAGAAACCTTGTTTTCCTGTGAGCATCCAGGAGGACTGTATTGAGAGTTGGTTAGCTGTGAGAGCTAAATATTTGTGTAATTTTGAGATATTTCCACCTTGCATGATAATAGAAATAGCGAGGTTTTTAGCTGAGCCTTTCCCGAGAGTATTCTTCTGTCTTTCATGTGTATTGATTCCTCTTCTGGTTATATGTGTTCTTCTTGATCTTTCTCAAATCTATTAAGCTTCCGCAAGTTTGATTGTAGAAGTAGATTAAAGTATATTGCTTTAGTTATATTGCATTATCAGGTTGATCTACAATCAGAATTTCTACATGGTATCAGAGCTACCTGATCTATAGAGAAATTTATACATGGTATAAGAGAAACGTTTATCGAAGCTGTGAACAGTATACTAAGAAGAGAAATCGAATTTTGAAGTTTGGGGTTGCAAGTACAAATCGAATTCATCTCATACTTCAGTTTGGTCAATGACATTCTATGGCTTGAGACTCAAGTATTCCTTGGATGGCATCTCGAATTATATAGCATGGAAAGATCGCATGGAGGCTGTATTAGAAGACAATGGCTTGAAGGATTTCATTGATCGAGAAATCCCAAAGCCAGCTTCAACTCATGCACAGGATTTGGTTGAGTTGAAGAAGTCTGTGGTGAGGATGAGACAGATCATCCTTGAGGGAGTTCAATACCATATTGTCTCAAGTTTCCATGGGAAGGATACTCCATATTCGATGTGGAAGACATTGAAGGACCTCTACCAGAACAATAGTGACCAGAGGAAATTGGCACTCAAGGACAAGCTTCAAAGAATCAAGATGGAGAATGATGATACTATTTCCACATATCTAAACAAGCTCACCACCTCTAGAGATGAACTTGGAAGTGTGGGAATAACTACTGTTGGTGAAGATATGGTGAGCCTCGCTCTCCTCAGCCTTCCAAAGAGCTAGAATAGCTATCAGGACTCTGTGAATGGAAGGGAGAAACTGTCGGATTGGAAATGACTGTGGTCAGATCTCATGTAGGAGGAGATCAGGAGGAGCACTCGAGATGGTTCTTCATCAAAGAATGATGATGCAAAAAATCTGGACTTAGCAAGTAAAGCAAAGAAAGGGAAGGAAAAGGATTCTCATTCCAAATCAAATTCTTCTCATGGAGGGAAGAAGGTTGAAAAGTTTTAAGTGAGATTATTTAATTGTCACGATATGGGTCATTATGTGACTAATTGACCATCGAAGAAGTCCAAGAAGGGACCCTCGATAAGATCGGAAGGTGAGGCATTAGCATCTTAGTTTGAGATGGAATTTACTCTCATCGCATGTGTGGTGTCATCGATGATGGGTTGTGGTTGGTTTCTTGACAGTGCAGCCTCATTCCACATGACCGGTGATAAAAGTTTATTTAGTAACTTGGAGGAGAAATGTTATATACCTAGGGGGGTAATATGGGGTACCGAGGGAGGTACCCAAGGTGATAATGTAATAATGGGATGGGCCATAGTAATAAATAAGGTGGTTAACCCATGTCATGTAAGGGACCACAAGTAGTTAATAGTAATGTAAGGGGCCCATGGTATTAGTTGATGGTATGAGGAAACCATGGTAATAATGCATGGTATTGTATGTATGAGGCCTATATAGAGGCTAGAGAATCCACATGGAGAGATATGAAGAAAAGTATTCTTGTATGAACAAGCATATGGCTTGTGGAGTGTTCTCCTTCTCTAAGGAGTGAATGTATGGTTTTGCCCTACCCTAAGGGTTTGATAATAAAGAATCATTTCTATCTTATTTATTGGGTTATTTCTATTATCATATATTCTGGGTTATATTTACAACAAGTGGTATCAAAGCACTTTCTTGGGCACAAAAGTGGAGAATTTTTTTTTACTTTTTGCAAGATTTCAAGGGCGGCGAGTTTGTATATCATATTTGTACGTTTTGGTTCAAGATCTATAAAATATGATTGCAGAGATGTATTCTTTGTGGAAAAATAACTGATTTCAAAAAAAAAATTGGTCAAATCGGAGTCCGGATGAAGGAGATATCGCTGATTTAAAAATCAGTGGGGTTGTAGATAATTTTTCAGGGCAGCGAGTTTGCGGCGCAGATCTAGACGTCCTAGTGCAAGATCTACAAAATCTAATTGTAGATCTAGATTTTTTATGGAAACATACCCAAATTCAAAAAAACAATCAGTTGAATCGAAGTCCGGATGAGGAAGATATCGCTGATTTAAAATCAGCTCTTTTTTAAGAAATTTTGGGTGACGGCGGGAGAGTAGCAGCGTAGATATGGAATTCTAGTGTCTGGATCAAGATTTCTATCACATGGGTAGATGCAGAATGATTGTTCCATTTCCAAAAACAGGTTATAATAGAGATTCTGAGCAATATTGACGAAACTGTGACAATTTCAAAATTTCGCCAAGTTTTCTCAAAGCCCTCTTCATGGCGGGTCACGGTTTTACAGGAAAAGATAATGGTCTTACTATTGAAGAATGCATAAAAAAATCAAAATGATTATGGAAAAACAATTGGAAATATTTGGCATTGGGTCATTTTGAAGATGAGGCAGCCACATGATGGGGATTACTTAACCAAAAGAAGTGTCTCAACCTGTCCGATGAAGAATTTGAGAAATTCCTTTTAGACAGATGGTCTCATGCCAGAAAAAAAGATAAGGAGAAACATGTGGGTCTAATTCCTACTGGTATATCCTTATTACAGGTTCATGGGTTGATTCAGAAGGAGAAGATCGTTGTCTCTATAAATCCTAGTTGCAAGCATAATTTTATCAATGTTAATTTGGCAAAAACATTGCAAGTTCCAGCCAAACACATTGAAAACACACAAGTGGATGATGAGGATGTTCACGTGTATAAGGATTTGAAGATTTCTATGGATAAGTATGTGTTGCATGGTGATTTTTATATGCTTCAGAGATGGATAATATGGATGTTGTTTTGGGATATCCTTGGATGGAATCCGTGGGTACTATCAATATTAATGTACAGAAGAAATTCCTGAAGCTCTGGTATAAAAAGAAGAAAATTACATTACAGGATATTTCCATTAATAAATAGATAGAGTCCAAGAAGGTTGAAGCAGAAGATGTTCTAGGGTTTGACATATCAGATGATGAGCAGTTGATGGTCGACAATCAGACACAAGCATAGGCTGAAATAGACAAGGTTACAGGTGTTGATACATTAGAGGAGGACTCAGTGGTTGAAGTCATATTAGAAAAGAAGACACCACAACGGGCCCCACAGCAGGGTGAATTAAAGAAAAAGACATCGTGGGTTAAAACTTCAACATATCATCACCCACATCACCCCGCAAGAAAACAACCAACAAGATGGCAACCTATTAGCCACAAGGACAACAACCCCCGTATGATGGATAGCGAGGAGCAAAGATCCACCTACTACACATCAACACAGAAGAGCTGCCATGGTCAACTTCCATATCCAGTGAGCGAGGCACCAGCAAGATCCAGGGTTCACCTTTCTCTTGGATGGCTAGATGCACATGCATGGTACCGGTGGACTACTCTTTTGAGTAGATCTTATTATTTGTGTTCTTCCCATGTTTCGGGGACGAAACAAGCTAAGGGGGGTGGAATGTTATATACCTAGGGGGGATAATATGGAGTACCAAGGGAGGTACCCAAGGTAATAATGTAATAATGGGATGGGCCATAGTAATAAATAAGGTGGTTAACCCATGTCATGTAAGGGACCACAAGTAGTTAATAATAATGTAAGGGGCCCATGGTATTAGTTGATGGTATGAGGAAACCATGGTAATGATGCATGGTATTGTATGTATGAGGTCTATATAGAGGCTAGAGACTCCACGTGGAGAGATATGAAGAGAAATATTCTTGTATGAACAGGCATATGGCTTGTG